>JBBBWG010013491.1:0-12101 GCA_037176905.1 Azolla pinnata
TCGAGATGCGACTGTCACTGTCAGATGATCGATCCGATCTCGATCGTCTTCGATCGACCGAAAACGTTGTGGAGACGAGCGTTAGCGTCGGTCACAACTGGCAAAACTGCCGCAAAGGACGATCATATTGCTGGTACACTCTAATCGATTCAGTCTGGACTGTCTGTACCTAGTCGTGTTGGAACGTGATACAAAGATAATCACTGTCACGATCGATTGATCACTCTTTGATGAAGCTTCATTTGGTAGAAATGCTGCAGAGGCGATCGTTGCCGTTATCACCAATCGACCGATCGATTACTACGTTTTTGTTTTCTATGTACACATGTATGTATACACATGCATGCATTCGCACGTGTGCATGTGTACGTGCATACAAACGTGCATGTATGTACGTATGTATGCATGCATGTAATTGCACAGTGCATATACATACACACATACATACATATATATATACACACACACACATATATATATACGTATGTATACGAGCATGCTTACGCAAATGCATACATACATGCGCACGTGCATACATGTATGTCGGTGTATATGCATGCATGCATGCATGTAATTGCACACGTGCATATACATACACACATACATACATATATATACACACACACATATATATATATATATGTATGTATACGAGCATGCTTACGCACACGCATACATACATGCATATACGCGTGCATGTATACGCACACATACATAGATGCACACGCGCATACATGTATGTGGGCGTGCATGCATGCATGTGATGCGCACCCGTGCGCACATAGACGAGCATGCATGCATACATACACATACGCATGCATACATACATGCGCACGTGCATACAGGCGTATGTATGCATGCATGCGATGCGCACACGTGCATGCGCCGCATATACATGCATGCATGCCCCCACACATGCACGCGGACGCGCCTACATACATGTGTGTATGCATGTACGTATGCATGCGTGTGTGCATGTGTGCATGCATGCATGTATGCATGTGTGTCTGCATGTATGTATGGATGAATGAATGAATGTATGTATGCATGTGTGGATGTGTGGATATGTATGTATGTATGTGTGTATGTATGTATGTTTGTATGTATGTATGTATGTATGTATGTGGCTTCGTGCATGCATTCATAGATCATCTCCTACCTCTTCGCCGCCATCGCCATCGCCATCGCCATCGCCGTCGCCGTCGCCGCCGCCATCGCCATCGCCATCGCCGTCGCCATCGCCATCTCCGCCGTAGCAGTACATCCCTGTGCTTCTGGTCCGCGGCCATGGCCACGGCCACCGCCACATCGGGAATGCTGGACAAGGCGCTGCCCGCCACAAGGCTTCTGGAGAAATGCCGCCTCATGTTCCAGGTGCAGGAGGCTCTCGAGAATCAGAAGCTCGCATTCGCTGCGTAAGTACATTCATTGCCTCCCGGACTCCCTGGCCTTTGCTTTGCCCCGTACGTGTCCATGGCTTTTAGTATGCCCGCTTCTTGGTTTCTGATCCGATCAGATCGCTCTTTTCTGCGCTATCTTCTTTTGCGCGTCTTGCGCAAAAAAAGTCTGGTTTGGTAAGCATGGATTCTTACATCGATTCGAGGATCAGACCAGATCAGATCCCACGGCGCTTTTGGTGCACGATCTTCTTTGCTTATGTCCCTCCAATGTCGGGTATACCATCGTCGTTGTCATGCCCTTGCATCTGACACATATCGTTGTGGTTTTCATGCCCTATTCGACCACATTGCATGGTGTACTTTCCCATTCCGTTTGTGTTTCTCTCTCTCAAATTCGATCACTTCATTATGATTTTCATTGCTCCGATGTTTCAAAACATCAGAGATTGCATTATTTAATATCATCTCGTTTATATGCCAACGTTTTGTATTGACATACCATCATCATGTTTTGATGCCCTCAATTGGCTCTTTTATGTTCTGACACTGAATTCATTCTCTTTCATTTTTCCAAAATATCACATACCAGTGTCTTTGTATTTCCCCAATGCTTTAATTTATGATGTACTATGTTTCCTTCTTTTTTCTAACATATCACATACCATACCATTCTGTAATAGTATGTAAAAGTTTCAAATTCTAGGTTGGTTTGTGTGTTTGGCATTTCAGGAAAGAAGAAGAATTACAGAAACGAGAGGAAGATCTGAGGTTGAAGGACCGGGAACTCCAAGATTCCCTTATTGGTTTCTCAAAATTTTTGCAAGTGAGTAAAATGATTTGTGTGCAATCTGCTAAGAGCTAGAACTCGTACAAAGACATGATTTTGAGTATACTAATGATACTTTTCATGCATTAGGAGAATAATACTAAGAGAGTTCGCGCGGAAAAGAAAGCGGATGATGAGGCCCGTATACGAGAAGAAAAGGTTTTTACAGTTTGCTTCTTTTGCTTATTGTCTAGGAATTGTATGCTGTTTATGGTCGTTCTATACAATCATTAAAGAGATTCAGAGCTACAGGAAGCTGAAATCAGAGAACTGGAGTTAAACTTAGAAGAACTTCAAAAAGAAAGGACAATAGCTCAAGCTAGCTTAGAGAGAATGCTAGCATACCAAAAGTACCTAGAGATCGTGGTCGATCTGACGCCAGAATATCAAGAAATTAATGATCTCCTCTTGAGGTTTGTGAGTGGTCATAGGTCATTCTATGCAAGAATTACAAATTGCATATATATACAGTACGTAAAACTAAATAATTTGGGCTGGAAAATAAAGGTCCTCTAGGAGAAAGCAGAGGCCTTGATTTGGACAAACAAAGGATGTCTTCAAAAAACTGAAAACTAATGAATTAGACAGGAAAAGAAGTTGCTTCAGAGATCTTGATTTTGGGAATATCTTCAGATGTAATGGGACGGAAGCCTTGTTTTAGGTGTATAAGGAAGTAACTGGATTTTTATTTCATCAAATTAGGCATTCGACTTTGTCTTCAACAAAGGATGATTTAACAGAAAGCATAAACAATTACACCGAAACATTGGAGAAGCTTCGGATGGAACTGGTTGCATATCGCAAGGCTACCCACGATGAGATCCTTAACCTGGAAAACGATGTGAGCACAGCAAAGCAGGCATATGAGAAGAAGAAGAGGGAGACTGCAGAGATGCAATTGCAAGTGGACTCGATCCTACAAGTGGCAGCCTCAAAGACACTTGCGAGAGGCCAGGTATTGCAGAGTTCCATTTATCAGAGATGCTAAAAACAATGTTAATTTCGATATTTTCTCATCGAAGCAATGATACGTTACTGTTTTTTCATGTGGAACGGATCGTAGTCTCTAGAACAATGCTATGTTGAAGGAAAATAAAACAATACTGCATTATCTGAGGTCTTCTTCTGTCCTCGTTTCTTATGTGTTCTTCCGTGTAGGTATACATGGCAGCTGAAAATCTGTTTTCTCGGGTCTGCCAGTGTTCGACGATCAATCACCCACAACATACTAATCCTCTCAAACAACTTGATGTTGTGGGAGACTATATTACAGATATTGCTCAAATTATAAAAGCATACAAGGGGTCAAGCTACAAAAACATGTCCCTTTAGTGCGAAACGAATGTTATTTCTGTTTTGATCATTCACGCTATTCAAAATGTCTACTCACTATGGGTGCATTACTATTCTTGTGAGGACCAGGAAATTGTGTGATGCTTATGTAGGCTTGCTTTCTCATTCCACGGTGTTTTCAAGAAGTGCGGAAGACGTGGACATAGTTAAAAGTGTTGCGTGCAAATATATGATTGGATCTCTCATGTGCAATCTATAAGAAACTATTAGGCATATTAGTTTGGTTTTTAAGAATGGCTTCTTGAGGAGCGTGAGGTTCATGGAAACAACAATTTGAACAAATAGAAGGTAGTGTATATGTCCGTTTTTTATGCAGCTATGGGCTTGGTTCAAATATATTTAGTTGTTCAGAAATGAGAAAAAATGGGATGTTCGTAGATGGACAAAATCTTTGTTCGAGTACTCGAGTATGAACCATGTGTTGAACATTACTTAGAGAAACAATGACAGAATGAATCTTTTCGTCAAATCAAAATAAATAATAAGAGAGAGAACCACCGCCTCCAAATATGATTTGTTCCACCTCAAATGAATGAGAAGTCTAGTCATATTATAGGGAAGCGCATCAGTGTCATTCAAATATTTGTTTGAGCGAGCAATTTATGAAGATTTGAGTAGCTTCTCAATTGCTATCCAGATCATCGAATTATGACAGGAATCCGCGTTTATTGCCTGCAAGCATGACACTAGCTTCCTCCATGACATTTGGTATTGCCAGCACAACCAAAATGCTGTGTGGGAATTGGTTTAATCGGTCTCATATTGTCTAACCCTTGCTCTCAACCGGATTCGAGCTTGGAAACAACTTAGTAAACCATTGCGAAATCATCGGGTTTTCCGTGAACAATGTAATGGTAACATCTTGGTAGTGTTGCAACGAGAGTTAGAAATCAACGACACAAGACACCCATAAATCTTCTGGTTTTAGCTTAGAAATCTCAAAACTATCAGTAGTGTGTGGTTATTACTTTGCAGAAAGTGAGAACAAAATGCACTCATAACTGCTTTGGCCAAAGTCCCAATCCAGATAATGAGCTATTAGGGAAAAAGATAAGAAATGCATTCAGGTTTTTATTGTCGTTAGACGTGAGAAGAAACTGCATACAGAATGATCTTCATTATTCAAAAACAATTCAAACAACGTGGTCTATACACCAAAATAGCCCATAGGCATTGATGTTACTTCACAAGAGCACCATGCAAACCAAATGTAGTTGCCACAATCAGGGGGGGAAATCAGATTGCCTTCTTCCCGACTTGGATAATATGCTTCAAAGTACGAGGAGATGGAGACTCCAGAAAACTAAATGATCCTTCAGAAGACTCTACTCACTCCTCATATATGTTGAGAAAATCAAAATGGGTAGATGAGGACAATCTGGTAGACATGAAATATAGAGGCAAACGTGCTGAACGGAAACACATTACAACTACTGCTTTTCTAAATACACCAGAATGTAGCATACTTATACGGCTATCATGCGGGTGAGTTTGACATAGCATAGATCTTTTCCATGATCAAGATGAGCCAAGCAAGAACGTTTGCACAAATAGCGATACAAGAAAAATTGGCAGTTTTTATGATAATCAAAACCAGAGTACTGAGGGCTTCAATTATGAGGAAGCAATTCCCATTCCACTGAATGTACATTACCAGTAGTTCTCAAATATATGTACATTTTGCTCGTACTCAATTATGTATTAACCCCTATTACGACAGAACATTGTACCTGAAGCTGCAGAATCTTCCCTAATGCAGAAAACTTCCAGTTATCTTCCCACTTATCACTGGTTTATTTTCATTGGATCCCTTTCTTTCTTTCTTTTCTTGCATACAAAAAGTAAGAAGAAATCATTCTCGCCTTAACTGGATTCTGATTGTCACTAGAAGTTTATTCCAGGTAGCAAAACCTTATCTGAAGTAATAAATGCATACTACTACTTATTCTTAATAGCTGTAAAAATGCAGCTGGACCTACCTGGTTGAAACCTATTATCCCTGGGGGGGACTTTAATCGACATATCTCCCAATTCCTGGTTACTCCTACAACAGTCATAATGTTCTTGGCGGTGATTTGGAAAGACACAAACCCAAGGTGTCAGTCAGCTAGCAAACCACAAAAACTGTTCACCATTGATTCATTTTGTAAAAGTGTATACAATTCTTCTTACATCAGGGTTTCCTGCTAATCTGTTGCTCCCAGGGTCCCATTTGCTGAAGATATAAATTCCCGACATAGCTTTCTCCCTAAGGAAATAAATAGATCCCTCTCTTGCTTCAGAGTTAATTTTGGGTTTTTCTTTTCAAGAATAATATTCACAAGTCCTTTTTGATGATGTGCTGCCCCCGTATGGCAATCGCTGTTGTATTCTATAGTATTGGAAATAGGGTTTGCTGTACAGAATGGTGGAAGAGTCCAGCTTAGAAGAAGGGGTTGAGTAATTTGTCTATCTTGAAATGACTTTGCCTCTAGTATAGCTGGTAGTTCACCATAGGTAGGGTGTGATACTCTTGTATTGATGTTGTCCATTCCATGGGACTTTGTTCCTCCAAGTTTCTGTACAGGTGAAGGAACTGAACACACCTGTTTAAGGTTGTCTATTTCTTCTTCCTCCTCCTCCTCATGTTCTTCATCTTCTTCTTCTTCTTTGTCTGCAGAGCATTGACGCTTTGCTGTCGATGCAATTTTGTAACTGTCATGATCCATTTTCCTTTTAGAACATGGCACTGTGAATAGGAAACAAAATGGACAACAATTAGCTACAAAGATTCTACTCGTCTAGCACATTTTGGAAATGTTGATAAAACTACAGTTTTCCTGACAAACCTAGTGATTCTTTGATCGACCAGACATAGCCCCCTTTTCTCCAAACGTCAGATGCAGAATTCTTTGCGGGTTTTACCGCACACGATCCTGCAACCATGTCCTCTCCTTGTCTTTTAATAATTGAAATTCTATCTGAAACAGGGCCCTTTAATTTCATGCATTGGTGATTCAGATCTATTGGAACCGCATCAGTTTTGGGACTCGGACGGCTATGATCTGCTGCCGATGGTTGTAAACCATTAAAATGATGTTCTTTAGGCAGTGTGGAGGTTGTACTTCGATCCAAAGGTTTCGACAATGACTTATTCCTACAGGCAACTCCTGTCTGAAGATAATTTAAAACTTCATTCTTGGACCGGAACCGACGTCCTGTAATTGGATCCTTATAATACTGTGTGCACACAATGTCAAAAATCAGACAAGAGAACAAGGAGCCTTCTAGAATAAACAACTCCCCAATAGCATAGCTGGAGAACCTCTCCAATGCCCTTGAGATTTTCTTTATTTTCCAAAAATGCCCTTGTTCAACCATAGGAAAAGAGGAGAAGAATGGAAATCGACCATAAAACTGCTCTTTCATAGTTGAACTAAAAACATTAGGCACAGAACCAATGCTCAACATCAAGAGAATCTCAAGGATTCTTGGGAGTTTCGTCTTGATATATACGATAGAAATCGACCATAAAATTGCTCGTTCATTGTGGAACAAAAAACATTAGGCACAGAACCATTTCTCAGCATCAAAAGGATCTCAAGGATGCTTGAGAGTTTTGTCTTCATACATACAGCAGAAGTGGCCCAGGTCCAAAGCCATCATACAGGAAAAATGCATTTTGAAATCAACATACCTTATCAGTTGTTCCTGCCGTACTCCCACCTTGACGCCTTTTCAGTTCAGTTATCCACCCCTCTGGTAACCAATCAGGTGAAGCGACAATTTTAACTCTGGATGCTTGACTTTTCACCCTATCTGGAGAAGAAGAAGACGGTTGCATATCCTCACAAGGTCCTATGCCATATACCTTACTTCCTTCCGCTGCACACTTGTGATTGTTTTGAGCACTCAGTTCATCTATCTTCTTCGGGATGCCATATGCTTGCCTTGATATGCTTAAAGATCGCATCTCTGTATCCACTCCACATTGCGTCATCTGAGAGCATGGGATCATTTCAAATGTGTTAGATAAAGGCAATGCACATGAACATTTCTGTTTGGTCTTTATGACTGAGACTGGAGGTGTTCTCGCAGGCGTCTTTTGCATAAGGTTCGCTGAAGATAACATCGATTGTTGTCGGATGTTTGCAGACTTAGGAGATGCCTGCGGTAATGATTGGAAATCAACATTCAATACTGGGCTTGGGATATAGTTGAGATCCCATGTAGGGAATTCATGTTTCAAGCAATCTTTCAATAAAGCTTTTGTACTGTCCAAACTCGAGTTTACTTGCTCTGGATCGGTAGGAAATAGCTTTTCATGGCAATTCATCAAACCGCTTCTGCCTCCTCGAGGGAACTCATCGAAAAGATTCCTATTGCGTGTATTGCTATTGCAGGCTTGGAAATCTGGATCAACATTCTCGGTCATGGGCAAACATGGTAACTGAAGCATTCCTGGAACTTCTAATCTATGAGAAAAGAGCTGTTTAGTATCACTCTTCTTTCGACTGGGTTTTCTCTTTCCTTGATTTTGGTGAATCTTTGATTCAGTTTCCAAATTTTGGCCCTTAAAAGTCATGAAATCATCGTGCAAGGCATTGTCATTCGCACTGAAGTTTACCTTACTCTTATGATCATGGCGAGAATCTTGTAATCTTTGCCCATTACAAGTCATTGAGGCACTATGTAAAACACTGAAATTTCCATTAAGATTTACACCTTCCCATTGGCTATCTGATTCAATTCGTAACCTGCCATTATTATACACCATGGAAGAAGGGTGATTCATCACCAAGGTCTCATGGCCAAACATTTTGCAGAAAAGCTCAAGCCATCCACCTTTCTTGGGAAGCCACAGCTTTTCTGATCCATTATGTGAAGATGAGCCAGGAAAAGTAGAACTATGGTCGGTTGAAGGCACTTCATTGAGATCAAAGGCATGCTGATTGAGGTCAATGGAGCTCCTTTCCATGCTAACGATTCTATTACATTCAAAGACAAGATTCCATGAGATAGTGAAGGAAGAACCCAAACCTGTTTGAATCCATGGACAAAACTTGTTACTCCAATAGGTTTCTTCTTTTCCCTCGTCTTCTTCTTCTTCTTCTTCTTCTCTGATGTGACAATAAAATGCCCTGCAGAAATGGATGAATCTGTATAAACAGAAAGATGAAGCTTTCTTCTTCCTCCTCCTCCTCTTCTTCTTCTTCTTCTTCTTCTTCTTCTTTGTCGCTCAAACAATGCCTTCCGCGTATCAGAAATGGAAGAACGTGCAGAAATCAGAAAAAATCGCTTTCTTTCATCTTCGTATAAATTCCTCTCCTTCTTCTGCTAATTCTTTCACATCACAGATGGATGAGAATAAGGAAACAAGACGATCTCCACATTCTCTACTTCTTCGACAACAAATATCAATAAAGCAATTCCTTTGTCTGCGAAGAGCATCGGTTTGACTTTCTATGTATCTTCCATGAAAGATGCTTCTTTCTGAGAAAAAATTGGAGGATCGCTGTATTGAGTAAAGAAAGCTTCCGATTCTCCTTTCCTTCTTCTATTCCGATCCTCGTTGGTTATCTTATTCGAGCAGATGCAACCAAAAGAAAAAGAAGAGAAAAAGAAGAACTTGCCGTGACAAGGCGAAGGACAGGAAAGCGTGCGATTATACATCTGCCATATCTGATTCAAGGAGGTGTAACCGATATCTCCTTTCTAGGATTCTTCTTCTCGATCTTCTTCTCGGATTCTTCCTCGATTCTTCTTCTCGATCTTCTTTCTCGGATTCTTCCTCGATTCTTCTTCTCGATCTTCTTTCTCGGATTCTACCTCGATTCTCCTTCTTGATCTTCTTTCTCGGATTCTTGCTCGATTCTTCTTCTTCTTCTTCTTCTTCTTCTTCTTCTTCCTCTTTTTTTGTGTGGGGATTGATTCCTCAACAGGCGAAGCGCGTGGAAGCTTGAGATCGAAATAAGACAGGAAGCTGACGAATCTCCTACGCGCGCGCGTGTGCAAAAATGAAAGAACACATAGATGGATAGATAGATAGAGAGAGAGAGATAGATAGATAGATAGAGAGATAGAGAGATAGATATAGGGCGAAGAAGAAGATGACGACGAAGAAGAAGGAGAACAAGACAGGAAGCTTCAGATTGCCTGTGGCGTCTGCGTAGCTTCACCTGTCAAAAGGCTATGGCGATCGGGAAGCAGGAAGAAGGAAGGAAAGAAAGAAAGGAATGTCTGCGAGGGAAGAAGAAGAAGGAAGGAAGGGTCCACAGAAAACGAACAAAAGCCATGCATGCCATGCATGACATGCACACATACATACATACATGCATGCATGCATGACACGCACACACACATGCATGCATGCATGCATGCATGACATGCACACATGCACACATGCATGCATGCGTGCACATGTATCCGCGCACATGCACATACATGCATTCCAAGCGCGCGCACACATGTCCCATGCACCCGTCGTGCACATGTCCCATGCACGCATACATTACATGCGTCCATGTGCATGCATGCCCATGCATCCATCGCATGCATGCAAACATGGCGGCGGCCGGCGCCATGCATGCACACATTTACCTACGTGCATGTGCATGCGCCTGTCGCACGCATGCATGTCCATGCACCCATCGTACACATGCATCTGCATGCACCCGTCGCACGCACGCATGTCCATGAACCTTCGTACACATGCATGTCCATGCACCCGTCGTTCACATGCATGTCCATGCACCCATCGTACACATGCAAACATGCAGCGCCATGCATGCATATGCGTACATGTGCATGCCGCATCGTACGCATGCATGCCCATGCACCCATCGTACACATGCAAACATGCTGGCAGCGGCAGTGCCATGCATGCATACATTACATACGTACATGTGCATGCCGCATCGTATGCATGCATGCCCATGCACCCATCGTACACATGCAAACATGCTGGCAGCAGCAGCGCCATGCATGCATACATTACATACGTACATGTGCATGCACGCGTCGTACGCATGCATGTCCATGCACCCGTCGTACACATGCAAACATGGCAGTGCCATGCATGCATACATTACATACGTACATGTGCATGCACGCGTCGTACGCATGCATGTCCATGCACCATCGTACACATGCAAACATGGCAGTGCCATGCATGCATACATTAGATACGTACATGTGCATGCACTAGTCGTACGCATGCATGTCCATGCACCCTACGTACGCATGCATGTCCATGCACCCGTCGTACGCATGCATGTCCATGCACCCATCGTACACATGCAAACATGCTGGCAGCAACAGCGCCATGCATGCATACATTACATATGTACATGCACATGCATGCACACATGCACCCATCGTACACATGCAAACAAGCAACACCTGCACTCGTAGAAGAACTTCAACATTCGCAAGCTTCTGGTTTTGTAGACACCAAATGTTTTAAGTTTGCAAACGTCTGCGAATGTTACGAGCGAACGTTATGTGTTTTTTCTCAAGAAAAATGATCATACTTTTCTCCTTCTGTTTCGAAAACTTGATTTGCATTTCTGAAGATTCTTTTATTTTTATTTTTAGTTTTTCCAGAATAATATCCTTCCATTAGTTAGTCCAAATTTACATAGCATAAATTATCAGACAAACTGAAGTAGATTTTGGTCAGACTATTTCTCGTCCATACTTGGACTTGTCTATGTGATTAGAGGTGGAAACAACCATGTTGGACGTGTGAAGTTCCAAATTGCATTTCTGAAGATTTAAATATCATACTAGATTTTTGCCATTCCGTCCCGTCTCGAGCGTACTTTTTGGTGATTTATATCAATCTCGAATGCTCGAATCATTCTCGATTGCGTTTACAGTTCTTATGCTTGCACGGGCGACATGCATCCATGATTGCATTCATCCATCCATCCATGCAAACAGAGCGAGACGGACATGCATAAATCGCCTGACATACATACGCATTGTTTGTAATGTAACGATATGTATGTTCTGCATGCATGTGTGCAATGGGTGTCTCTCTCTCTGTTAGCATGGCAGGGAGCAGCAACACTTGCGCCGTGACATGCATGCATGATTGCATCCATCCATCCATCCATCAATGAAAACAGAGAGACAGACATTCATACATTACATGCATGCATTACATACTTATAAACACATATACATACATACACCACACACACACACATACATACATACATGTGCATGCATACATAAATCACAATGCACATACATACATACATGCACACACACATACATACATGCATACATACATATATACAGATAGACAAACATACCTTACATACATATATACAGATAGACAATACCTTACATACAGAAATACAGAAGACTAGGAGGCCTGACAACATCAGGATCAGGGGTTTGGTGGAAGCAGCAGATCTGCGACACAAGAAAAAAACAGAGTCAGGAATCGAGCTGACCACATGGAGACACACACCAAACCTCGCTACGAAATCCATCCACATCCACATCCACATCCACATCCACATCCACATCCA
>JBBBWG010013502.1:476-18590 GCA_037176905.1 Azolla pinnata
CTAACCCTACATGCATAGCTCTGGCACCATCACATACATACATGCATGCATAGCTCTTACAGGCGGAGGACATGCTCATGCAACCATCAAACCCTAACCCTAACCCTAATTCAAACCCTAACCCTAACCCTACATGCATAGCTCTGGCACCATCACATACATACATGCATGCATAGCTCTTACAGGCGGAGGACATGCTCTTGCAACCATCAAACCCTAACCCTAACCCTAACCCTAACCCTAATTCAGACCCTAATTCAAACCCTAACCCTAACCCTACATGCATAGCTTTGGCACCATCACATACATACATACATGCATAGCTCTTACAGGCGGAGGACATGCTCTTGCCACCATCACATACATACATACATAGCTCTAGAATCCGAAACCCTAACCCTAACCCTAACCCTACATGCATAGCTCTGGCACTATCACATACATACACACATGCATACATAGATCTGAAAGGCGGGGGACATGCCCTTGCAACCATCACATACATACATACATAGCTCTGGATTCCTAACCCTAACCCTACATGCATAGCTCTGGCACCATCACATACATACATACATGCATACATAGCTCTAATGGGGGGAGGACATGCTCTTGCAACCATCACATACATACATACATACCTCTAAAACCCTAACCCTAAACTTCAACTTTTTAATACATTCCATTTCTTGGCATTAGTAAGTTTGTAAAATCTTAAATTGAAGAAATTCAGATTGAAGTATATAAAGACTAATATTCACTTTCAAGTCAATAAAATAGTAGCCTTTGATATTTATTTAATTGGCTTAAAAAAATGACGGTTCCGAAACATTAAATATGCGTAGATTACGTCTGTCCGAGTATTATTCTAAAACATATTTTTATTTATAAACTATGCGCTGCTTACCAACATAGCTCGATACAGGCATTGACGACGATCTAGAAATCGGCTGTGAATCGCACAAGTTCGTCTTGATACTCCGATCTCGCATTGGTTTCGCACTAATATCGGAGTATTATGCTGGTACTGCTGCCAGATCGGTATCATCAGTATGTCTGTTCCTTAATGCATTTGTCGTTTCATCCATGCACATGCACCATGCACCATGCACCATGCACCATGCACATGCACATGCACCATGCACCACGCACATACACCATGCACATGCACATGCACATGCACCATGCACCATGCACATGCACCATGCACCATGCACATGCACATGCACCATGCACCACGCACATGCACCATGCACATGCACATGCACCATGCATCATGCACATGCACCATGCACATGCACCATGCACCATGCACATGCACCATGCACATGCACCATGCACCATGCACTTGCACATGCACATGCACATGCACCATGCACCATGCTATCTGATGCTTATGAATCATGATCATGGGCCATATACGGCACATGCACATGCATGATCTTCATGATGTAAGCTTATGATGGTGGCGATGGTGACGATGGTATGGGTGTGTATGCCCATCCATGCACATCCATTATCTTCATCCTTCCCTCTTCCTGAACGAGCTCCGAGGACAGCAGCAGCCGCAGCAAGAAGCAAGGCGAGGAGGAGGAGGAAGAAGCAGGTCTTCGAAGGAGGCGGGAGAGTAAAGACGCAGAGTGATGGTTGTTTGCAGGGGCGCTCCGCTCACCTCCTGCACCACTGCATTGCCACAACCCAAAGCTGGGCACAACTACCAGGTTTGCGCCTGCTTGTCGTATATACGTTCGTGTTGCGAGCATATACCGGAACGAAGATGCTTTTTTTTTGCTTTCTGCCCCATGGCTATGGCCTTCCTTCATGCGCTGGAACGGCTTTTCAGGATGCTTGCAATCATGCAGCGCATTTGATACGTAATAGGAGGAATAGAAAGAGAAAGAGGGGAAAACTTTACACACAACCAGAGACAGATGAGATAGATAGATAGAGAGAGAGGTGTAAATGAGCTAGCACATCTTTAGATATTGGAATTTGGATGTATCGATGCCTCTTCCAAGGGTGAAGAAAGGATTTTTTGAATTAAAGAAGAGATTTTTTCGACTGAAAATGTTGTTGCATTTGATATGTAATAGGAGGAATAGAGAGAGAGAGGGGAAATTTATACAACCAGAGAGAGAGAGAGAGAGAGAGAGAGAGAGAGAGAGAGAGAGAGAGAGAGGTGTAATGAGCTGACATCTTTAGATATTGAAAATTGAAGAAATTTAGATGTGTCAATGTCTCTTCAGAGGGTGAAGAAAGGGTTTATGCAACCGAAGAAGAGATTTTACGTCTGGAAATGCTGCTTCATCTTCCAGAACCACAAAACCCACTAATTCAGTAGAACTGCCTAAGATATCAGATATCTATGGTAGCAAAGAAAGCAAATTTGTGAGCTTAGAGCATGTGGGCTGAACCAGGGTAATGGTTTTCATATTTTCAACAAGAAGATGGTAAGGTCTATGTGCAAGAATTGCTGTTGGGTTGGTAATGGTAACCCATTTCGAGGTTTGTGCTCGAGCTTGGCTGGTCTGTCTTAAAGAGGCAGGGGTTATGCTGCTAAAGAAGGTTCATAGATGTCTTTGGCCATCCTTTTGTCTTTCCAACAATGCCTCGCGATTGCTCCACTTAACCAGATCGATCTCAAATATTTTTGGCCTTTGGAGGTCCATTTATATATTCAGCTTTGGAGGTAAAATATGACTATTGAGACCAGAAATGGACGTTTTCATGTGTTATATGTGGAAGTAGTAAACCGATTTTCCTGATACTAGTCTTGTAAATACATGTGACGGCATGAATCTTATGTAGAGTGATGATAAGGATGTATTGTTTTCATCAAGCAGGGGCGAATGTCTTTACTGAAATACATGATATCATCTCTTTTACTGGGAGGCTGACCCTTGGAATTTCCAAGCTTTTGAAGAGTACGTTCCCAAAAGTTATAAGCAAGAAGTAGGGACATAGTTGTAACAAAACGAGAGTAGAAGTGTGCTACCAAAATAGTCTGCCTGTGTGAGATCTTCTCAAACCTCCATTAATAGCAAAACAAAACATAAACCAAAGTTGTGGGTGGAGGACTGTTTGTCAATAAGAAGTTTCAATTTTATTTGCTTTTATCACCGTGTTCAATAACTATTACTTATTACTATTTCACTTGTCTCTTGGAAAACTTGGTATTTGGCAATGCAACATTCCATGAACAATAGAAAATGGTCTAGGGGTAATGGTCAGGGGCTTCCAGGCCCAGTATAAGCAAGACCTCGAAGGTTGGAGAACTCAGAACAAGGGAGCACAGTGTGTGCTTGGAGAACTTACGTTGGAGGCTATATTTACGTGAACTTTAAGCTGAGCATGACAATAGAAAGCCTTTTTCTACCCTTAGCAACGAACAGAGTGAAGTCACTCCACTGATATATTTACAATAAAGGTCTCTTATTACGCTTCAGTGACCTGGCATGGATTGGGTTACACCACTAACCGATGTGAAATAAGATGTGTCAGAGATGGTACTCCCATTAATATCAGCAACTTCTCGAGAGAGAGAAGTACAGGGTTCATGAATGGATGCCGAAAATGTTGATATTGCTTTTTCAATGGGTAGATAGTATTTATACACACCTTCTATGTATTGGCTGGGAGAGCCCCATTCTTGTGGTTCAAGACATCCAAATGTTTTGTGACACTTACAGTAAGCACAGTCTTTGTCAAAAAATAGGCTCAAGGATGTACAGAGGTTTATATGTTTTTAATTATGAAGATTGTATTGCCAGTGGAGATGATTCACTTGGGATTGGATACTTGAAAGAAAAATACAATTTCTTTTATATTGTCTACAATGTGGTGAAGAATCAGAAATCAAATTGTTTTGGTTAATGTTTTCTGTAGACATTCTCGACATGTGGTGTGGTCTAATTTCAGTATAGGCTTGTTCACGTAGAGCTTTTGCAGGGCTGGTAGCTGTTCTTCCTCGCAATAAAGGGAAGTTCACATTGTCATTTTCATGCCCCGCTTGCATTTGATCAAAATGGCATGCTGTTCCGAAATGGACCAGTTTGATTGTTATATTTAAATATATCTATCCGAGTTTATGATGCATGGATGGACAGTCTGCTGGTTTCAAACACACATCTCTCATATAGAAGTATGTACCTGATATAGATATATGTAATTCAGTGTCTGTATGTGCGATTACAAAATTCGAAGGCCTATTCTTGTCTAGCCTCTCCTGCAACGTCCTTTGAGGTTTTATTCATTTGTGTCTTTGCCGTATGGTAACAATAAACTTACTTATGCTGAGAGTTGAACTAGTGATATTTTGTAGACATAATTAATATTTTCTTTGGTATGTTGGCAGTCAAGATGGATGGTTCCAAGCTCAATGACAACTGTAATGCAGAAACGATGTTTGTACTCTTGTCAATACACAGGTACCTTTCTTGTTTAAGATATTACAAGATTTCTATTTACACAGGTATATTTTTTTTTTCTCATGAACATAAGCCTATGCTTCAGGTAGGCATAAAACACGGAGATACCCTGTGATCAAAGAAAGTGTTTTTCAGCATGATGCACTCTCATCTAAACCTAAATGGAGGTTTACTTGCCATGTGCTGCCAAAGTCGGACAACTTGACTGCTGGGTCTGAGCTAGAGTCCCTACAAAATGTGATTGAAGAAAATGAAGTGATTGATGAACTAACCAGTAATCCAATGGGATTGTCAGGCAAACAAGATACTTACCATCAAGGAAGATGTGGATTTGCCACATTCTATGGTTTGGGCTTGGTACGACCAGAGCTCCGTCAAGGATTGCAAGCACCTAATGAAGCATGGCCATCTGTGCTTTGGATTCTTGGCCCAGTTGCATTGCTCTCATCTCTGGTTCTCCCACCGTTTTTCCTAAGAAAGCTTTTTGAGGCTGTTCTCGAAGAATCATTGGTTTCAGGCATGCAACAATTTCGATACTTATTATGAACACTCAGAGGCTTTTGGTGTGGAATATATATATATGCTAACGTTCCCTCTTTTCCTTTTCTTTGACATTATTTGTGCAGACTTTCTAGTTTTGTTCTTCACGGAGACCTTTTTCTACATCGGTGTGGCTGTATTTCTGGCAGTTGCAGATAAAGTGCAACGGACGACAGGAGTGGTTACGTGGAACGCCAGTAGTACGCAGGCAAGCCTAGGCTACCAGATATCCGCATACGTGACCTTGGCACTCGCAATTCTGTTACCCATAGGAGCTTTTGCAATAGTTTGGCCATGGACAGGGCCAGCAGCTGCAGCGGCACTGGTCCCTTATGTCGCTGGTCTCGGAGTTCAATATGGAATCGAGCATATCGTCCAAGAGAGGAAGTCATCAGTGTGGCCCTTAATTCCCATCGTTTTCCAGGTAGGTACCATGAACCTTGAACACTTGGGATTAACTGTAAATGTTCTGGTCATAGTAAGTAGAGTTCATATTCGGCATGCGCCTTGTATTTGTCCAGGTATATAGATTACATCAATTGAATAGAGCTACGCAACTGATTACGGGTTTATTGTTTTCACTGCGTGGAGTGGAGTCTACTGCGGAGTCTCTGGCAGTAAATGGGTCTCTAAGTACTCTAGTCAGTGCATTGCAAATTCTAGGGCTTCTTTCTCTATGGTCACTGGCAGCCTACCTCACACACATTTTCTCTATGTGGTCCCGGGATAACCAACAACTGAGGGTTTTGTCATAGTTTCAAAAGGAGAACACAAGGATTCGCTTGCTCAAATGTTCGTTTGTGCATCACAGTAACTCAGCCCATTCCACATACCTATGATGACATAGATCATAATACAAGTTTTGACTCTTTTGTAGCAAAAGTATATTCTTGTTTTTCTGGGGGATTTAGGGGTTCGAGGGTTTCAAGGTTTATAGCGAGCATAAAGGACGATTCTTTTGTTTTCAAGCTCTCAAAGTTCTCTTTTGTTTTCATACATGCTTTTTTGTATCCTTTGGTTGAGATTCGAGAAGCTAAAAAGAAGACTGATCATCTGGAGTCTTTATAAGAATCAGTTGCAACATCTGTTGTGTATAAACAACACATGGGTCATATCTATGCATCCAGCTATCCATATGTATGTATGCTATGCATGTGTGTACCAAAATCTGAAGCATACAGAAGCCAATTACACATATATGCCCATTAACAGAGCTAGATTAAAAAGGACTGACCCAGTTGTACTCGGGCGATTTCCTACGTCAGTAGAAGAGTTGATTTGACTGAGTTGATTTGGCTCATAATCATGGTGGTCAAAGCCATTTGTGTGATTGTGCATTACATAGCTTTGATGCTGTATTAGATAGGTTAACACATTGAGATTGTAGTGATCTGAGTTAGAAGTCCATGCAATCACATGGTCACTTTGAAATCGATCTATCGAAGCTAACTTTGGAATTGATCTACGAATTGGAATTGTTCTTTGAACATGCCCAAATGTGAGTGATTGTGAGTCTTGGGGATGATATTGGCCGTCGCGGGGGGATTTTATATGAACATTATCTTCTTGCTTCTTCGGAACCTCTGTTTTCATGGGATTGGGTTAGGTAGCCCATGCCTTTGCCGCCATCTTCGGATATGTAAAACTATTCGATGTGATCCTACTATCTGGACCCGTGAATCGATCAGGTACAAAGATTGCATGGTCGTGTGCAGATCGAACTGGCCCCTAACTACAATACTGCAATCGATGAGGTTGGTGGGCTCACGTGATCGTGCTTGCTGTTTCATGGTCTTCTTTCCATCTTTCTTTCGTTCTTTTCCTTTGTTTTTTTTTTTTAATGTCGATGAGCAGAAAGAAAGATATACTAATATCTTCTGTGCCCCCTAAAACCTAAACCCTATTGTTATATAGGTCTGGCACAGTCTTGGTAGAAACACAATAGACTATGAACTAGCACGATTCTCAGAACTCCTGCGATCCCATGCACAAGTCTGTACACAATGTGAATGTACGTAAACAGTGTAAATAGACGAATCGAAGCTAGTCGATCCGATGCTCTCTAATGGAGTGCTTGCTTCCTCGATCATTGTCGCTCTGCCGATTGACATCCGATATGATAGTGTCGAGGAAGGACTCTTTGAAGCCAAGAGGCCAGGCTAGATCAGACCAGATCAAACTTATGACATGTGCTATAGATAGACCAGAAGAAGACAAAGGTACATTAGACTCGAGGAGATTGATTTCCAGACATAGGACACACACAAAAACCGCAAACTGGCAATAAGTGGGCACAAGCCCCCCGCAAACTGGCTGCTCCTTCGGTATCGGTTCAGCTCCGTTCTATTTTCTTTTTTCTTCTTGTTCTTATTCTTGTTCTTCTTCTTCTTTTTTCTGTTCCGTAGCGTGCAGCTAGGCATCGAGGTCAGCTGCCCCGGTGTTTTTTTTTTCCTTTTTTTTTTAAATTTTATTTACGGAAATCCAACATGCTGAAGCTTCGATCTGCATCTCCGCTTGCATTTCCACCCGCTCTGCTCCTTCGGTATCAGTTCTACAGTTGCGGGTTCTGCGGGATATCTCCGCTTGCATTTCCACCCGCTCTGCTCCTTTGATATCAATTCTACAGTTACGAGCTCTGCGGGATATCTCCGCTTGCATTTCCACCCGCTCTGCTCCTTCGATATCAGTTCTACAGTTACGAGCTCTGCGGGATATCTCCGCTTGCATTTCCACCCGCTCTGCTCCTTCGGTATCAGTTCTACAGTTACGAGTTCTGCGGGATATCTCCGCTTGCATTTCCACCCGCTCTGCTCCTTCGGTATCAGTTCTACAGTTACCAGTTCCGCGGGATCAGCTCTGCCCCTTCGGTATCAGTTCTACAGTTACCAGTTCTGCGGGATCAGTTCTGCTCCTTCGGTATCAGTTCTACAGTTACGAGTTCTGCGGGATCAGTTCTGCGAGATCAGATCGGCTTCTGCTGCTCGTATTTCGGCCCCTGTTCCGCGCCGACACGGGAACATTAGGCAGTCGAGGGACGTCGCGCCGGCCCGCCCAATCCCGGGCCGCCACGTGGACGCGCCGGCCAATCCCGGGCCGCCACGTGGACGCGCCGGGCCAACCGCGGGCCGCCACGTGGACGTGCCGGGCCAATCGCACCCCGACACGTGGCGCCGGCCCGGATGCTGCTTCTTCTTCCTCTCTCTCTCTCTCTCTCTGCTAAACCCTAATCCTCTCTGCTAAACCCTAATTCCCTCTGCTCCTTCTCGCCATCGCCATCGAAGCTCGATTCCTCCTCCTCCTCCTCCTCCTCCTCCTCCACCCAGCCATGGCGGACAGCGTGCTTCTCCCCTCTGCTCGGAGCCTCGCAGAAGAAGAAGAAGGAGGAGGAGGAGGAGAAGAAGAAGCAGCGGCTCCGATTTCGTGGAGGGCTCTCGACGATGCCCATCTCTGAAATGCCTCCTCGCAACGACGGCGGGAGCGGGAGCGGGAGCGGGAGCGGGAGCGGGAGCGGGAGCACGCAAGACGCTGCGCGCTTCGCCAATGCGGGGCTCCTGCTCGCTACCCAGGAGACGGAGGGCAGGAAGAGGAAGAGGAAGAAGAAGAAGCCGCCGCCGCCGCCGCCGCCGCATAAGGATGGTGCCGTGGAGATGATGGCGGAGGCAGCAGGGTATGTGTATCTCCGGGAGGATGCTGAGGAGGGGGGGAGCAGAGTGGTCATCATCGGAGAAGATCGAGCTTCCATGGTTTCGTGCTGTCTCGGTGCTGTCGGAGCAGATAGAGGTGTGTGCCCGTGCATTTCTGGGAAGGAAGAGAAGAAGGTAACGGGGCTGTTCCGAGAAGGGGGCGCAGCTGCCATGGCCGCAGGCAATGCTACCATCGGATTGGAGCTCGGGAAGAGGACGTACTTCGAGGAGGCTTCGGCTCCGAATGGGACCTCTGGACAGAGCTCTGCACAAGCACCGATTCAGATGAAGAGGCCCCGAGTTCTGGGTCAGACCCCGAAATGCCAAGCGGAAGGATGTAAGGCCGATCTCTCCTGCGTCAAAGATTATCACCGCAGGCACAAGGTCTGCGATTTCCATTCCAAAGCGAGCAAGGCGGTGGTCGGAGGCCGAGAGCAACGGTTCTGTCAGCAATGCAGCAGGTTAGCCTTTACCCCCATGATTTCTACCACTGCGATTATTCGAATGAATGTATGCGTGATTTCGATTTCTAGGGGTTAGCAATATGACTAGGATTCCAAGTGCCGTGGTATTTGACATTCAACTGCAGATAATTTTTCAGCTTTTGATGTCCCCCAATCACCGATGCGACCTAGCAGCAGTACACTGTAAAATCCAGTGTTTTGGGCTGTTTCTTTTGTCTTGTACTTCTTCTTTTTCTTGGTTATCTGATCATTTCTGTATCTCTCCCTATGTTGAGTAATGCACAAATCACAAGAGGTGGCTCCCCCAACCCATGGAAAGATTCTGGCAGGGGAAAAAGTCCAATCACATTTCATGATACTTCTAATATGGAATTTGCACCAATTTGTTTTTGTTGATGCCTTCTTCTCAGGAAAATTCTATCATAAAAACTTGTGAGAATGATAGGGATGTGCATTTGTTTGCCTTCATTTAATTGGAAATTGGTTTTGTGTAGATAAATGTCCTGACGGGAAGTTTCAAAAAACAATTAGTTGGGATATCAGTGATCGAGCGCATCCTTGTCTTGGTAACTAGCCCCCGTATTCTCATTCAGTTTAGGCGTCAAAGGCTGAACATGTGCTTGTAGGTATTTTGCAAATTTGAACATGTGCTTGTAGGTATTTTGCATGACCTTGACATGGACTTTGAAGTTAATCTTCGACAAATTTGTTGTTTATTCTTAGATTTTGTGCACTGCATATCTAATCTTACAGTGCATTGTATGTGTGAGCAAGGGATTATATATTTCAGGGAGGGGTAAAATGAGGAAGATATTGATATATATGTATGATCGCATCATACATATATTATAGGCTTGACACTGGGTCACAACTACTGATAAAGAGGACTATGGTACTCTCTTGTATTTCTCTTGCCTGAAATTTTGTCACTATTCCTTTCTCTATTTTAACAAAAAGCCTTCATAATCTCCGCAGACGTCTGCATGTTGGTTGGCATTCATTCGGGCAGCTGCGTTTTGCTTTATCTTACATACAAACTCTATCTTTTGCGCCATGTCTACATGGGTAAGCATTACATGCTCTAGGAATTTGATCTTCTCAGGATTCGGTTGGGCTTGAAAACAGGTTTCATGGGTTAATCGAGTTCGATGAAGGTAAACGGAGCTGTAGACAACGACTTGCTGGGCACAACGAGCGCCGCAGAAAGCCCCAGCCTGATGCCCTAAGGCTGAGTGCAAGTCTTTTGCCTGCATTCCAAGGTGTGCTGTTTTCTTCTTTTCCTTTTCTCTCTCGAATGCTTTCATGCATCCTTTAGGCAACACATGATTCCGATGCACATATTCTTTGTTGACATCGTCCCCGCGTTGCTGATAAATCGAGATACGGTGGTGGATAGTCCTGTTCTATGAAACAGAGAATTAAGAGGCAAAATAACAAACAAACGGCACACCCCCAAAAAACTGTAAGCCGCAAATTTCGTCCCAAAAGATTCGACGATTACAAATCAACACCCATTTGTTTAGTAGCAGTTGGGATTAGATTAGGGAATAGTCGGTGCTCAATAATGGTGGAAATTGACATAATTTACAAATAGCTAGCTTGTGACCCTTTGGATAATTCAGAAAAGATCTGTTAAATGAAGAAGAAGAAGAAGAAAGAGCATTACCAATTAATCAGCTCGTGTGCTTTGGCATCTATTCGAGTAATGATGTTTAATTTTACACTATTTTGGGCTTTACTGCTGCAATATATAGCTCTTTCTCTTTCGCAAAAAGGGTAAATATTTTCTGTGGTGATATCGGGCAGTTTTGACATGCGATACAGATGATAGGAGCAGGAAATTGGGTCATTTCTACATGGATGGGGTTTCGTTCCTTGCTCTTCCAGGGATCTCTACTGTACTGTCAACAGCTCCTTGCGATGACTGTGAAGTAGCAGCAGCTCCCAGTCCGCTCAAAGGAGCAAGCTGGCCAGCATCTTTCGAGATGAGCAAGCCGAGCAACCCTGTGCTTGTCACCGATCTTCATCATCTGAGTGCTAGATCACCACTCTTCAACTCTTTCCCTCAAAGTCCTAAAGCTGCGATCCCTGCCGCAAAGGATGCAAAGGCACCTCAGTATTTTCATCATCATCAGCATCAGCATCAGCTTCACCTTCTTCAGGGACATGGCGTCAAGTCCCCTGTGGTTGAAAGCTTGTCTTTGGCATCATCTTTGGCATCATCAGGGTCAAGAGGAGTTCCCTCTGCAGACGGGCTTGAGGCTCTACACATTGGTCAGGGTTATATGACTGGAGTCTTGGACTCTGGGCGTGCTCTCTCTCTTCAGTCGAACATGCAACAACGTTCTTCGTCGTCAGCGGTATTCATGGATTCAAAGGCACATCCAAGCATGGTATCAGATCAGGGCTTGGATGCTACTGCCCATGATCCTGTTCCTCTTTCAGCTGAACCTTTAGGGCAAACTGGGGAACAACAACAGCAACAACAGCAGCAGCAGCATTATCATCATCAGCATCACTATGAATGGATGAATGAGAAACTCTTCTCCGCCTCGTCAGCTGGCTATGGAGCAGAAGACTCGAACATGATTGAGAAGGACCTCCTCGAGAGGTCGCTTGCTGGTACCTGCGGAGGAGGGAACTATGAATCCTCGCTTCCTCCTCCGTATTCTTTCCTCGGCGATGTGAAGCCGACCACCATTGATCTACTGCAAATATCTTCTGCCACATCCCATGGCAGCCAAAGCACTCTTGCTCCATCTGGTGCCTATGAGATTGGGTTCGGCCCCTTTGGAGATCTCCAAGCCATAAGGTCCTTCGACTCGCCATCGATTTTCAGCTCACAGCAGATGTAAAAAGATCACGGAGGCTAAAAAAAGGTTAACTAGCATGATGGAACCGAGGGCAACTGTTTCAGGTTCTCGAGGTCTGACTCGATTCTAGATGTGCTATTGCTAAAATGTTATGATGGCACACTCATCAATTTGTCCTGGTTCTCAATGGATGCAGCTTGTGATTTAACTTCACAGATCTTAAGCATCCAGTGACTAGTTTCTGAATCAGAAGCTTTTTTTCTTATCAATGTGTACGTGGATAATGAATGCGTCCTAGGTACTGAGCGACTTTTGATTTCATGTACACCGGGAATCTAGGATTTGCATGTCAATCAAAGGGCAGACAATGTGCACAAAATGATTTCTAATGCAAATGTCAAGAGGGTGATTTCTAATCATCCAATTATGGGCTGAGAATGATTTAATCATGGTGTCTTGCTTCAATAGGTAGGCAAATACATTTTCTTCACTCTATAGGTGGGCTTTGAAGTTGGATCTTATTTGCTTGTTCTCCATTCAATTGTAGGAAGTCTATGAGAATCTCTTGCGGGGCCTTAAGCATGTATATAAAACCATCTCTCCATGGATCAATTACTCTTAATAAGACTTGTTGCTTTAAACTCTTGAAAGCAAACCTTTTTTCACAGCATTTGGATCCTTCAGGTTGGAACTCCAAGCTATCACCACCCTCCCCACCCAAAGAGACTATTGGCTATGATAAAAAATGCAGCTCACATGACGGGAGCTAATTTAGCACTGTTAAATTGGTCAGGGTCATGCAGCAGGTGTGGACTTTTCCAAATTCCTATTCCCTTCAAAGTCAGAACAAGTGTTTTGGCATGTTCCACCAACGACACCAACTACATATGAAATGTTAGGTATTTTCTATATACATCCACATCTACAACCCATTTTATATTTTACCCACTAACGCACTCTTTGTACTTCCAATGAATGCATAAAACCCATCTTACCTCCTCAGAGTTGGTTGGCAGTGTGTTGCCCTACATCTTTCAGAATGCAAGAACTGAGCTGTGAAACCAATCTTGCAACCATACTCTAGACTGCGATGATGAGAGCTCCTGAGCTATAACATGGAGTCTTCAAACACTGCAAGGTCAAGCAAGAAAAAAAAAAAGACTACACAGTCTCTTTTAGTTTCTCCTCATATTGAGCTTGTGATATTCGTGAACATTTGCATTACAAATTGCTCCTTACAATCAGTCACGGATAAGCAGAGGATCAGCAAAGCAAGATTGATTTAAAATTTTTCCATTCCGAATGCATTAGAGGCAATATATCAAACTTGCCTATAGGCATATTACCCACAACGCTTCTTACCAATGCGAAAAAGAATAGCAAGGATAAGTAGGGGTTTTTCTGGTCAAATTCTAAAACATCCCCATCTCTCATGACCTACATTTGATGCTATGAAAAGAATAATGTTTAAAAAAATTCACCATCTATCATGGCCTACAACCGAAGAAATGGATGGATCAATCTACAGATGATTTCCTCTGAGAACTCATGACCTGCTTTGCTCTCTCCAATACACCAAAGAATATTGACCCTCCAATACCAATCCACATAACTCTAGGACCAATTCCCTGCCATAGCCATAGGGTTTAGGATTTAGGGTTACCACGTTGTGAACGCTATCTAGAAAAACAAATGAAAAAGGATAAAAAAGAAAAGGAGAAAAAGTGCAAGGAGAAGTAGTGGCACCTTCAAAAATGCACTCCCTCCTTCCTCTTGCAATATCTTCAACACACAGTCTGATAAACCCTTGTAGTGTCCTTTTGCACCCTGAAAACATCAGAGCGCATACAAAAATAACAAAGAAGAAGTTCAGAATGTTTTCATATGGGTAAATTATGCAGCTGCATATACGGGCAATTTGAACAAAAAACTATCTGCTTAGGCCATATCTTGGCTGCAATTTGCATATACAAATACTCGTTTTGCTTATATATAGTAGTGGGCACCATTGTTTTGCATCAGAGGAAGTGGAGTTCTAGTTTCATCGTGTGACTACCCTCCATTATTTCTTTGCTATATTGATATGAAATATCACTTCTTTGTGCTTGTTCCGGAGCAATGATCATAGCAGCTGACCTGTGTCATTAACCTTGTCTTGATCACATCCAGAGGTGTGGTCACCGCACCCGTCAACGCACCTACCCCAACGCACATCAGAAACATGTGTAAACTTGTTCAAAACTTGCGCTTACTTCATTTGGAATGTGCTTTATTTTTCTTTCGAGTAGGTATGTACCAGCAAATGCTCCAATGATAGCGTTTTCATGGTCATACAGTTCTCTCTTTGCCTGTGAACACATGGACCCCAGATAGTCCATAAATTAAGCTTCCCTTGAGAAGTAAATAGATTATCATACACTATAAATTTGATACAGCTTGAGGTCCGTGAACATAGTAGCAAAACAAGATATCATATAAACACCATACCGCCTTCTTGTAACCAAGTTTCAATTGCTCATACATGCAGAACTGAATGGCATCGAATGGGAGATCACGTAGCAAGAAAGCTCCACCCCCCTGCAGAAAACTTATGTAACCATGAATTTATGCATCAAAGAAGCTGACCTAGAAAAATAATAGAAATAATAGAAGAACAATTTATGTAGCCATGGCACTGCAATGAAATTACATACTGCATACAGCCCAGCAACACCTTCCTTCACAGCTATAGCACGCACAGCCTGATAGGCAGTTGGAAATTGTCGAGTTTGCATTCTTTGTTTCACAACCTGCATATATCAATAAACAAACTTTCAAATATCTCCTTCTTTCAGAGCATTTGAAGTATTTCAACCAATAACATTGATGCCTATGTACCTCTGTTGGGATTCGAACAAGGGAAGCTGCAGCGCCCCCAATGGCTCCTGCTGTCTAATGTTACAGAAAAATAGTTATTACATTACTATTACTTGAGAAGTGTTAAACTACGCTAATGCACACAAACTAACAAATAGAAAAACAAACATGCAGCTAATATAGGTAAGACCTATCTGCACATGGACTGATCTAGATTCTCAAGAAGTTGGCAATGAATAAAGAATCTAGAAACGAACTTGGAAAACTTCTGTTTTGCCACCAATGAGGTAGGCGAGAATAGAACAAGGGCAAGCCAATGTAAGAGAGAGTATCAAAAAACAAAAGCTAAGAATGCAAGCTTCAACTCATCTTGCGTGTCATAATGGGCAAAAAAAGCAGAGGAAGAACAAACTAATGGAGATTGCAACAAAAGCAACAAAAATCAAGATTCAAGCAAAACAAGCATCTCCAGGCAGTCTTTTTGGTTAAAAAGGAAAGTAGGAATATACTGACCAACTGTGCCACTGAGCTAAGATTCTCTGGAAAAAGTTCCTGCAGTTTCTGCTTTACAGGCTCATAAACACCTACAAATATTGCCGAGGCTCTGTTGATAATATATATAATCAAAACAGAATCAGTTAGCATTTTTACTTTATGTTGTTTTGTCATTCATTGCATGCTAAACATTTACTCACGGTAATACCCCAGCAAGGTTTCCTGCTAAACCCGAATATAAGCCCTTGAACACAATCTGTCCACCAGCCCTCGCTGCCTGTAACACCATTTCAAAATTGTGTGCATAAAATCGGGAAATTTAAGACAATTTTTAGAAATTAAAGCCAACAACAGAATGAAGGAACCAAAATACTCAATCAAGGACAAGATCCACCAACACTGCTTCTTTTGTAGACCCTTAGGGGTAATACCTATGTACTAGCCAACATCAATCCAAAGACATTGAGATCAGTGATCGTTATATATGGTTGTTATTCTTGAGTGATGTGATTATTCCAGTATAATGCACATATAATCTCTAAAACTTTGCCGCCAAAAGACCCATTCGTATTACATTAGACAGCAGGAGCCATTGGGGGCGCATATAATGCACGACGGGATTATTCCAGTATAATGCACATATAATCTCTAAAACTTTTGGCGACCCTAGTTTTCCACTCATATAATCATTCCCCCCACAATGCATTGAAAGACTAAATTGTCCACATATTTCTTGCAACAAAGAAGAAACAGGCAACAGTTTATGATATAACTCCACTGAGACCTCTAATTTTCTGATTATTTATGATAATTCCTTAGGTTTCTAAAATATCACGCCCATAATTTTGTACGATATAGGGTATTCATGCCTTTTATGTTCTATCACTAATTTTCTGAACCTCCACACAGAAAAACGTAATTTCTTGTCATTAAACACCAGTTAAAACTTGAATAGTGATTTGACCTGGAGGCGGGTTTTGATGGTATCAATGGGATAGAGGGCCGTTTCCACAACAACACCAGCTGTTGCTCCAGCAACAGCTCCCTCTATTCATGAGATCCGAGTAGCAACATATCACAGAAATTTCGAGAAGTCTTTACAGATGATGATTTTAAGATAACCATTGATAAGAGAACTCATTCTCTTACCGAAGAGTATCCGAAGAAAATCAACATTCTTTTTTACTGGGTTGCCAGAGGCTGTTTTGGAGACTAGCCTTATCTTCAATGTTTCAGGCCTTCTCGTCGAGAGCTCCTCTGCTGTTTGTTCATATGCATAAAGATAAAAAACCATGAGACATAATACATCATCAAAACAAAAATAGTTCAACAAAAAATAATTTACACATACGCTGGTTGGATGTTCCCATTCTTCCTGTCGATTCCTCAGATAGCAGCATTCAAAGAAAGAAACTACTGTTACCATAGCTCCAAGAATAAGCAGACAGTAAATTCATTGACAAAATAACAATAAATGATGTACTTTTTTCTTTCATGTATGCCAACGTTATGTAACCTATGAAATTAGAGGCCGTTACCAGTGCCTCTTCAAAAATGATCACCCAGATAATGGAATACAAAGACCACGTTGCTGGGGATTATTCTTACTAGCACTAAAGAGACACAGAGAGAATTTGCTGAAAAAAAAAGCAATGCAACCACAAAGAACAATCACGAATTTCTTTAATTTGGTGACTCTTCCTCGTGCCACAACTCAACCAAGTAATACACCAATAGCGGTTCCCCAAGAACAATCAAAGTGGGTCAGCATTGATCAAGCAATCACAATGTGTCGGGCACGTAGGCCACGAGCAAAGGGACCATGGCCTCATCACCCATGTCATTCAACAAATAATGGCCTCATTGCAAAGCATCGGAGGCTTTGCAATCTTCTCCATTTCAATGTGACATGGATATACTGTATATCTAATTGACTAAAATGGAGTTGCACTGTAACCTTATGTGGTATATCGTGATTCAAACGAAGAAACTGATCGATAAAAAACAAATATCATTCAAAGAAAGAAACTCTTTTACCATAACTTAAGAATAAGCAGATAGGAAATTCATTGACAAATAGCAATACTGATGTACTTCTTGCTTTCATCCAGCTTATTGCCTTATGGTACGAAAACATATTATCATTACCATAGCCTCAGAAAGAGGCTTTCAAAAATCCCTATATTTATTTAATACATAAACGGGGAGTCCGATCATAAAAACGATATTTGATTCTCTATTTCTCGGTCAATTTCATTCATTCTCAGGCAACATGTCCAGTCCTTTCGATGTCGAATGGATAGGTTCTGATACAGCGATGTCGAATGGATATATTCTGATACAGGAATGAAGCTATGCTGGCCAGAGACTCTGAGGAGATATATCTGATGTGGCCAAGACAATCCTTTTTTGGTGACGCTAATCTGGTAGGGTAGACAAGAACACAGCAATCACTCAAGCAGCAGCGCCCGTGAGCTGAACCCTACGCTCTCAATCAACCACGTGGTGAAAGGGAAGATACATCCACGCGAGAGGACGGAGATGAAGAAGCAAAGGGCAAGCAACCCGCTTCTTCGGCAGGATTTCCATCGATAGACATGGATTGAGGAAAGGAAAGGAGAGGAGAGGAGGGAAGGCATACATACCACTTGGCTTCTTCGAGGGGGAGAGAGTCCGCGGGAGGAAGAAGAGGTGGAAGCAGCGAGCCCGCCGAAAGAATGTCAAGAAGGAGGAGGAGAAGCTGCCGCCGCCGCCATGGAAGCTCTCGCTCAAACAGACAGACGGACGGACGGACAGAATGGAAGATGGAGATGGAGATGATGGTGATGATCATGAT
>JBBBWG010013524.1:0-18580 GCA_037176905.1 Azolla pinnata
CTGACCCCTAAAACCACCCCGATCTGCACCTTGAACCATCCTAAACCTACACCCTAAACCACCCTAACGTAAACCCTAAACGCTAAAAGCCCCCTGTTAACCCCTCCGAATGAAGAAAAGAAAGAAAGAACCCTAGAAGGAATAGGGCATGTGCCTTGGAAATAGACCGTCTGGAACCCAAGAGGCACCTCCGGCCAAAAGTTCAACCCCTGCCTCTCTGCTTCTCTGACTTTCTTTCTACTCCTAACTTCATATTCGTTCCGCGAAAAACCGCGTGTTTTTTCATTGACCTCTTAGAGCTATAGCAGGGGAGACAGAGATTTAAACAAGGAACAAAAAGTTGCGACATGGACATGGCTGTTCGATAAATATGGCCCCACTCCACACTAGCTAATTGTATCTTGAGCGAATACGTATTCAGAGTCGAATAACAATGTTAGGAAGCGAGGGTAATCAAGTGTGTGAGAGTGCCCTACAATCAAAGTCACTCACTTCTCACTTGTATAAATAAGAGGTTCCACCTCTATTGTGCACTTAGTATGTCATACTATTATGCATTTCATGTGCTGCTCGTGTGGCTTCGCTCCACCACAAGACCTCACGCCTCCTTGTTGCATTGCTGAAATCATTTGACATTAGTCTGATCTGTGTTTTTGTAAATCTTGACTTAAAGTTGTGACAATACTCTCATTCTCTACTTAAATAAGCACATCATCAAAAACAATCTAATTGGTGGTCGTGCGCAAAGTCGCAGCCAAGCAGCATCACCGAGATCCACTAACATAGACTACATATATAAATTGATATAAATTAACAAGACTATTGTATAGGTGTATCTACAGTCATAAAAACAAGCAAAGGAATAATTGTTGTAAAAAAACAAGATGATATGCAAAGCACTCTAGTGCTAGCAAGTACTAGCTTTAGTCTATGAACAAGCAATCTATCCTGGAGCCTCGAAGAACAACATATCGTAGTTGCCCAATCTAGATTGCAAGAGAGAGCACAACTTGAGCCTCAAGCGTACTTTTTAAGCAAAGTTCTTTTCTTTGATGATCAACCACTTGAAAATCAATCCCAAATCAATCAACCCACATGACTTCTTTGGCTGCCCAAGAAATGGCTCCTCCTTAACATACTAGCTTTATTCTTTTATTTTTCTTTTGCATTATTTTTGTTCTTCTTTAACGTTCATTCTCTCTATGCATTTCATATCATGTGCCCAAAACATCAGGACAATGACTTGGATATTAAAGACACATGCCCTAGATGTTAGGATCGTCATCCCAATGATTTCTCTGCCCCACCCTCACCTAATTATTGTAATGTCCATGGTGTGTAAGCAACATAGGGGCATTAACGACATAACAGGCAGATTTAGAGACATGTAGGAAAAAGTAAAGTTATGGTTAAAATCATAAAGAGAAAGACGAGTAATTCCCTTCATAAAAAACTTATAGGCTCTTCGTATAATATCTGATTTTAGAGTTCAAATAAATAAATCAAAGCTAATGAAATAGGCTATGATATGGGCTAATTACATCTAAAATTTGAAATTCAAGGCGAAAGATATTAATAAAAAAGTAAAGTTGTGGCAGAAATCAAGTAAAGAAAAACGAGAGTGACCGCCTACATCAAAAAGCTCAATGCTTCCTCGTATTACATTAGATTCAAGAGTTCAAATAGCCGAGTCAAAGCTAACGAAGTAACCAATGATATGGGTTGATTAGATCTAAATTTTAAACTTAAGAGCAAAAGAAATAAAGGAAAAAGTAAAGTTATGGCAAAAATTAAGCACGGACGGACAAGAGCTACCTATATCGAAAAGCTTAATGTTTCTTGGTATGGTTTCAGATTTCAGAGTTCAAATAAGTGAATCAAAGCTAACAACGTGAGCTATGATATGGGCTGATTAGATTTAAATTTTGAAATTCAAGGTGAGAGACATGAAGGAAAAAGTAAAGTTATGACATAAATCAAGCACAAACAAACAAGAGTGACCGCTCGCCTAAAAAACTCAATTCTTCCTCGTATGATTTCATATTTCAGAGTTTAAATGGGTGAATCAAAGCCAACGATGTAAGCTATGATATGGGCAAATTAGATCTAAATTTCAAAATTTAGGGTGAGAGACATGAAAGAAAAAGTAAAGTTATGGCAAAAATCAAGCAGGGAAAGAAAAAAACGACCCCTTGTATTAAAAAGTTAAATGCTTCCTCGTACGATTTCGGATTTCAATGTTTAAATGGGCGAATCAAAGCTAATAAAATAAGCAATGATATAGGCTGATTAGACTTAAATTTGAAAATTTAAAGTGAGAGACACGAAGGAAAAAGTAAAGTTGTGGAAGAACTCAGGCAGGGAAAGACGAGAGAGAAAGTTTGCATCAAAAAGCTAAATGCTTGCTCATATGATATTAGTTTTAAGAGTTCAAATAAGTGAAGCAAAGTTAATGAAGTAGGCTATGGTATGAGTTGATTACATCTAGAATTCGAAATTTAGAGCAAGAGCCATGAAGGGAAAAGTAAAGTTGTGGCAAAAATCAAGCAAGGATAGCCAAAAATCAGGCAAGGATAGGCAAAGGGATAGCCTATATAAAAAAAGCTCAATGCTTCCTCATATGATTTTGGATTTTATAATTTAAATTGGTGAATTAAAGCTAATGACATAGGCTATGATATGGGATATTTATATCTGAATTTAGAATTCAGGGCGAGAGATATGAAGGAAAAAGTAAAGTTGTGGCGCAAATCAGGCAGGAAAAGATGAAAGCGACCGCTTGTATAAAAAAGCTAAATGCTTCTTGGTATGATATCTGATTTGACAGTTGAAATAGGTGAATCAAAGATAGTGAAGTTAGCTATGATATGGGTTGATTAGATCCAAATTTCAAAATTCAAGGCAAGAGAAATGAAAGAAAAAGTAAAGTTGTGGCAGAAATTAGGCAAGGAAAAATAAGAGCGACCGCTTACATAAAAAATCTCAATGCTTCCTCATATTATTTCGGATTTCAAAGTTTAAATGGGTGAATCAAAGCCAATGACATAAGCTATGATATGAGTAGATTAGATATAAATTTCGAAATTCACAACGAGAGATATGAAGTCAAAAGTAAGGTTGTGGCAAAAATCAGGCAGGGACAAACAACAACGACCCCTTGCATTAAAAAGCTCAATGCTTCATCATATGATTTCGGATTTGAGAGTTCAAATTGGTAAATCAAAGCTAGCAAAGTAGGCTATAATGTGGGTTGATTAGATCGAAATTTCGAATTTAGGGTAAGAGACATGAAGGATAAAGTAAAGTTGTGGCAGAAATAAGGTAGGGATAAACAAGAGCGACCACCTACATAAAAAACTTAAATGCAGCTTCCGCGGATGATATCCCATTTATTAGTTCAAATAGGTGAATGAAAGCTAACTAAGTAGGCTATCATATGGGCTAATTAGATCTAGATTTCGAAAATTGCGGTGAGGGAAATGAAAAAAAGAGTAAAGTTGCGGCAAAAATTAGGTAGGATAGACTAGAGCTATCACTTGCATCAAAAAGTTTAATGCTTCCTCATATGATATTGGATTTGAGAGTTTAAATATGTGTAATTTCTTAAAACAAAGTAGGCTATATTAGATGTTGATTAGATTTAAATTTCGAAATCCATGGCAAGAGACATGAAGGAAAAAGTAAAGTTGTGGCAGAAATATAACTGGAGTAGACAATAGTGACCGCCTACATAAAAAAGTTCAGTGCTTACTCGTATGATATCGGGTTTTAGAGTTAAAATAGGTGAATCAAAGCTATTGAAGTAGGCTATGATATGGGTTGATAAAATCTAAATTTCGAAATTCAAGATGAGAGACATGAAGGAAAAAATATAGTTGAGACAGAAATCAAGCAGGAACCTACATCCAAAATCTTATGTTATATAGATAGGTTTTTCAAACCCATGACCTTGTTTATAAAGTTAATTGATCTAGCTAATTGATCAAACATAAAATTATAATATATGTACCAATACATATATATTTAATATCTCTTTTTGATGTTCTAGAAAGATTTTTAACTTTTTAGAAGCTTATACATGCAATTCTCTCTTCTTGCATGTAAGAGTTCTGGAAATGTATATATATATATATATATAGGGGTTTACCTTGATCTCAATCAAGGTGAATAACGCAACTAGCTCCGAAGCGGATGGTCATGTTCTAGTCTCAATGAATGCAATCATTCATAATGCTGCTCAGTCGAGCACTCCAGTTCCTATGTAGCCAACAATAAACTCACTATCATCCAAATATGAGGACTTCTGGCACGTGTTTGAGAAAAAGAATGCGGATCACTTACCCAAACCTTAACCTTATGACTGTCCAATCCTTCTGCAAGAAGGTGCCAGTCCCCCCTTTGGCCCAATTTATGGGTTATTGGAACTAGAGCTCCAAGCACTTCGGAGTTATCTTGACAACAACCATGAAAAAGGTTTTATTTAACCTTCCAAATCGCCATCAAGAGCTCCAATATTGTTTGTGGACCAACAGACATGAAGAAAAAACTAAAGCTGTGACAAAAATTAGGCAAGGCAAGACAAGAGCAACTGCCTACATCAAAAGCTCAATGCTTCCTCTTATGATTTTGGATTTGAGAGTTCAAAATCGTGAATTAAAGCTAACAAAGTATGTTATAATATGGGTTGATTAGATCTAAATGTTGAAATTCAAGCCGACAAACAAGAAGAAAAAAGTAAAGTTGTAGCAGAAATCAAGGAGGGAAAGACAAGAGCGATCACCTTTATATAACAGTTTATTATTTCCTCATATGATATCGGATTTCAGAGTTCAAATAGATGAATCAAAGCTAAAGACATACGCTATGGTATGGGCTAATAATATCTCAATTTCAAAGTTCATGCATAAGGCATGAAGTAAAAGGTAAAGTTGTGGTAGAAATCAGTCAGGGATAGACAAGAGTAACCACTTGCATCAAAAAGCTCAATGCTTCCTCGTCTGATTTTGAATTTTAGAATTCAAATAGGCAAATCAAATCTAATGAAGAAAGTTATGATATGAGCTGACTAGATCAACATTTCGAAATTCAAGGCGAGACTCATGAATGAATAAGTAAAGTTATGGAAGAAATCATGAAGGGAAACACAAGAGTGACTGCTTGCATCAAAGCGCTTAATGTTTTCTCGCATGCTTTCAGATTTTAGAGTTCAAATAGGCAAATCAAAGCCAATTAAGTAGGTTATTATACGGGCTGATTAGATCTAAATTTAGAAATTCATAACGAGAGCCATGAAGGAGAAAGTAAAGTTGTGGCAGAAATCAAGAAGGGAAAGACATGAGTGGGTCGCCTATATAAAGTAGCTCAATATTTCCTCGTATGATTTTGGATCAAAGTTAAAATAGATGAATTAAAGATAATGAAGTAAGCTATGATATGGGTTGATTAAATTTAAATTTCAAAATTCATGGCAACAAACAAGTTGTGGCAGAAATTAGGCAGAGATAGACAAGAGCGACTGCCTCCATCGAAAAGCTCACTACTCCCTCATATAATATTAAATTTGAGAGCTCAAATAGGTGAATCAAATCTAAAGACGTAGGCTATGATATGGGCTAGTTAAATCTAAATTTCAAAATTCAAAATTTCAAAAGACATGAAGGAAAAAGTAAAGTTGAGGCAGAAATCAAGAAAGGAGAAACAAGAGCGACTGCATCTATCAAAAAGCTCAATGCTTCTTCGTATGCTTTCGGATTTGAGAGTTTAAATAGGTGAATTAAAGCTAAGGAAGTAGGCTATAATATGATATAATAGATTTAAGTTTCGAAACTCAGGCCAATAGATATAAAAGAAAAAGTAAAGTTGTGGCAAAAATCAAGCAAGGCAAAACAAGAACGACTGCTTGTATAAAAAAGCTCGATGCTTCCTCTTATGATTTCAGATTTGAGAGTTTTAAATTGGTGAATTAAAGTTAACAAAGTAGGCTATGATATGGGCTTATTAGATCTAAATTTCAAAATTCAAGCCGATAAACAAGAAATAATAAAGTAAATTTATGGCAGAAATCAAGGAGGGACAGAAAAGAGTGTCTGCCTGAATAAAAAAGCCTAATGTTTTTTCATATGATTTCAGACTTCAGGTTTCAAATAGGTGAGTCAAAGCTAACGACGAAGGTTATGATATGGGTTGATTAGATCTAAATTTCGAAATTCAGGGCAAGAGACATGAAGGAAAAGTAACGTTATGGTAAAAATCTAGATGGAAAAGACAAGAGCTCAAAGCTTCCTCATATGATTTAGGATTTTAGAGTTTAGAAAGGTGAATAAAAAAGCTCAATGCTTCCATGCACTACATTCGACATGAGATCGTTTCCAATAGTTTTGGCCGAGACTGACCGTTTTTTTCGCCGACGATTCTAGCGGCTATTAATTTAGCATATGTTTGTCGGCAAGATCAACACGGCCAGGCTTGCGGAGTTGATACGACATAAGCAGATGATGAAGGTTTGGGGTTCCATCTAGAGCATGCACATGTTTGTTAAAAAAATAATGTCACGATCAGAAGCTCCTTGATGATGTTAATTCGTAAGGTAAGAAAAAGAACAAGAAGAATATGAAGGTGAGAATTTGTCACGAGTGGTTTGTAAAACAATAAACTGAGATGGTGCAAGTAAAACTCTTAACTACAGACTCGCATACGATTGTCACTTGCCACATATTTGTTTATACATGACATTTTGAAAGTGTGCATTAATGTCATTGTGGACTGTTAGTTAGGAAGTCAAAGTTTGAATCTTAATAACCACATTTTGTTTCTACGTGCTTCCGTGTTTAATAATTCAGTATATATCAAAACCAATCTACAAGGTTATCTAATTTGGATGTAATTTCATAACGACATTTTATCTATATATGCTTCCATGTTTAATAATTACCAAACCAGTCTACAAATTCATCCAATATGTGACATTGTAACGTTAGATAACTTAAAAGCTTGTTCACACTATCAAAATGACTTGCAATGTTTCTTGTAATCGGCGATACCAAGTGGTAGTCAATATCGAACCATTCCGAGTCAAGGCAAGCTTTCGACATTCTTGTACACTACATTTCCAAGTAACATAAATCCCTTGTCTTCTTGTCCTCTTATTTCCTTCTCGTCTTCGGAGCCTATCGTTGTCTGCAAGCTTCTTGTACATGACCTAATAATGAGACAAATAGTTAACAAGCTTTACTAAACCTCTTTGTATTGTCGTGTATGATCCTCAACGACATGATCGTTTGGTGCTTTTGGGTAGGCAAGCATCATCATATAACTTCAAAGATAACTGCAAGCAAAACGATACGTACAAGCAAACCCTAAACCCTACTTTCTTAGCGAAAACAAGCGAGACTCCTAAAGTCTGAACAAGCTGTTGAGAGGAACAAGCTGTATGTCTATGCTCAGAAGAAATCAAAAGAGGTTCTTTTCTTGCTAGTAAGAGATAGCTTCAATTCATCGAATGTCTGATTAAATGGTCTGTTCCACATTGACGACGTTGCAAATGCCAACATGCATTTTGCCGTGGTCCGTTTGCCAGGTGAGTGGAGATGGAGGCTGCCCCAGACCTTTTTAATAATGTGTCTAAAACCACTAAAGGGTTGGCCTTGATTTGAATGATGAGTCAAAGAGACAGAGAGCTTCGGCACAGTTGTATCCTTGCCGGTTTGCCGTGGTGGGTTCAAAGGCCAATTGAAGCTTTGATGTCACTTGAGAACCACACGCCGACGAAATGCATCGTCTCCATCAAAATCACAACAAAGAAACATCACTCCGTGTGATCACATAGCGTCGAGCATAACTTCTCTTAATGTCTGCTTTGGAACTGCAAAGAGGAATCAGTGTCCAATGTTTAGGGTTTAGGGTTTAGGATTTAGGGTTTAGGGTTTAGGATTTAGGGTTTAGGGTTTAGGATTTGGTTGACAGAGCTTGTAAGGTTTAGTACAACTCTTACCCGGTTGCCCCACGAAATGCGCGAATTGCTCGATAGCTTGCCTGATGAACATCTCCACGCCACTGACAACAGTGACCCCAGCTTCCTGAGCTTCCCTTAGCAGCCTTGTGATCTTCGGTGTGTAAACAGCGTCAAACACTAAGCTATACGACGACAGTGCCTCCTGTAAAGAGAGGCATTTCACAATTTGCAGTCTTATTACCAGTAAGGGTTTAGGGTTTATGGGCTTTAGGGTTTAGAGTTGCCAAACGGTAATGGGCACTCCATGCCCACCTTCCTTCAAATGGATTTGGTGGAGTCGATGCGAACTGATAGCTAAGCTTAGAATCATATATCTGGTCTAGGGTTTAGGATTTAGGGTTTAGGGTTTAGGGTTTAGGGTTTAGGGTTTCGGGTTGCGACATTCTATGGGACCCTCAACAAAACCCGCTTCAAAATGCATTCAACAGTCTGCACATGAAGCTGTGAATCGATTAACTGACCTTCATTATCGGTGTATCTGCGGCATTCGGATGCATTCCGATCGGGGTAGTATTGGCTAGCACCATTCCTGTCGCAGGCTGGAACACATTCAATTCCTCCATTGACATTACCTCTCCTTCGACAGCTTCCGCTAGTGCATGAGCCCTCTCTACAATTGAATATACAGAAGGATGAGAGCTCACATCACATTTACAATTGGAATAGAAATAGTGGCCCAAGCCCAAACTGGATTAGGTACATCTTTCAACACTTGATATATGTTCTATAGATTACTACCCAGATTTCTATTTGCGATGAAAACTCTGGCGCCCCTTTGTTTCGCTCCGTATGCAAGGGCTTTCGCTGCCCCTCCCGCGCCGATCAAAACAAAGTGCTTGTTGAAAAGCGGTGATTTGCTTCCGTTGCTGCTTTGCTGCCCTGTCAATCACAACGATGCACTTCATGTAGCAGATTCCATCTAAAGTGTGGCCGACATAAGATTCGGTTGATGATGACATGCCCAATTGACATACCGTTTGATAACAAACTCTCCTCGATCGCCGTGATTGCAGCATCACAATCAGTATTGTAACCGACCAGCTTTCCATCACTTTTCCGTCTTGCAATTGTATTCACGGCACCTATAGCCTGTGAAGCAGACCCGCAGAGCTCAACACAAATAAAACTAATCTAAGTAGGTTGTATACAAACGCGCCGCAATTCGTGAGGGGTTCGTTCTACTGGGGTTGCTAACCTTACCTTAGCAAGAGGTTCGACTTCATCGCAATAAGCCAATGCAGCCTCCTTGTAAGGAATCGAAATACTAGAAGCAAAAAGATCAGAAGAACTTTAGTTTTCGATCCTTAAAGGCGTCACGATGCTGTTGCACTTTATGCCAGGGATACTCTTATACGCTTCCGAATGGCTCACCTAAACCCTGAAAACATGGAGACGTGATAAACATTGAAGAAATCCACGATGTCATCTGCGAGGAATGGCACATAGATGCCATCATAGCCGATCTTCTGGAAGAACTTGTTGTGTATTATGGGTGATTTGCTGTAGCCAACGAATCGCCCGATGATGCCGAAGATCTCTGTGTCCCTACCAGCTCTTCCTACTCCATATATGTTTTGGAGGTCTGAAACCGTCAGTTGGCCCGGGGCAGATTCTTTACCAGATTCCAGCGAAGCAAAGGTTAGGAATCCGCCGAATTTCGGGGCCAGAAGCCGGCTTATCAGACCATGTTCACCCATAGCCAATGCAATCGTGGGTATCTGCATAAAGTGACAAAAGGTTACCGACATGGAATCGAAGTGCACAAATGGACTCAAAAGATTTCATAAAACTATGACAATAAATGCAAACAAAGATGCCACGAAATGTAGGAAGACTTTGCAAGTGCACAAATGCGCATGTAGTGGGACGCATCAAACCTACCATAACAGCCAAAGAAAACAACATACCCCTTTCCATAATAACTCCAACAGTCATTAGCATAAGCGTTAATGAAGGATCCGAGTATCGAGATCAAGAATTCGTTCATCGGAAGGGGTGATGCAGAAAGCGAAAAAAGCATCAAAGTTTCTCCTTTCCATGTGCACCACCACATTCTAAGAAAGAAAACACAGAATAATGTGTCTGCTTCCCAGGACTCTGCGATTTCGCTTTCCGCAGCCCGAGTAAATCGGTACCTCGACAAGCGCCATTTCATGAGCAAAATTTAATTTGGGGGGAGAGGGGAACGGGAATCCCCTCCCCCCCACCCCCTGCCGAGCAGCACAACAACCAAAGCAAAATGTTGCTTTATGAATTCACTTTCCATGATCCCCACGACGAGAGAGAAACTACATGTCTACTATCTCGACCACCCCAACCAGGTTTGCACGAAAGGCCCAATTCCCATCTATTCTGGATGAAAAATGCTGTTAGAACACAAATGGGGACCTTTGAAGAGATGCCGAAAAGTGCCAGAGAGAGCTGAAACAGAAAAAGATCAGCCAATTCAGTCAGAAAAGCCAAGCTCCTCGTCATCGTTGTCATCATTTTGGAGGCCTCTTTTCGAGGTGGAACACAGCAACTAATGAATGCGACAGGGTCATACGACAGGACACAAGCATTCGGGCATTAGAATAATATACCTATGGGCATGTCTCCATCACAGTATAGGACCCATAAGCCCACACCTATCCATCGGCACATCCACAAATCCATACATCCATTGCCAATACTTGCGAGCAAGCATGTGAAATCATGGAAGACACCATCCATCAAAGTACTTACCAGCAGCATACGGGCTGCAACAGCGGAACATTTTGCTGAACAAGACTTAGAGCCTACCCTAGCTTGAAATCCCCACTTGTTGTGAACCATAAAACGGTGGCAGCGATGATGACAGCGATGGCCATGGTGACCCAGTGATGGTGATGAGGGTGGGCTGATGCTAAGTGACAACAATGACAGCGACGACGACGACGACGACGATGATGTGATGATGCTGATGGTGATAATGATGATGATGGTAATGATGGTGATGAACAATGTGGATGATTCGGTGTTCAAAGGATCTGTGTACCTGTGAGCTGGTAAGGATGCTAAACACAGCTGCGACATCGGTAATCTTATTCGCAGTAGTCACGACCTTCACAATGTCTGCTCCAGCCGATTGGATTCTAGCAACCAACGAGCCGAGATCATCACGCGAAGGAGTTCCCTCGAAATTGTGGTCCGAGACGATGATCTTGCAGCCACTACGGCGCCGATCGAGCCCCTCAAGGAACAATGGAGCGGCCTAGAACCCGATGCGAACAACAAGACGACACAGACACCGAAAGATCCAAGAGATTGCGGTTATAATCCCCAACATAGACACCAAAAGATCCAAGAGATTGCTGTTATGATCCCATGAGTTCGGCATCATCTTCCAAGCACAGGAGGACTCTGCTCGCCCCACGAGGGCAAGAAATCGGATCTGAGGATGTTGTTTGTGTCCATATATACTGAAAGAGGAAGGGAAATGAGGCATACCTCCAGCTCGATGTCGACGAAATCGGCGCCAAGTTCGACAGCGAGTCGGAGGGCCTCGAGGCGCGAGGATTCATCGCCAGTGTATCGGCCCCCGCCCCATTGAGGCCTGACATGAGAAGCCATCAAGAACCCATCAAGCATCCATCAAGAATCCAACATCTGTATGTGTCTATGTCTGTGTATGCATGTAATGCCATCAAGAATCCATCATCGGTATGTGTCTGTGTCTGTAATGCCATCAAGAATCCATTATCTGTATGTGTCTATGTCTGCAATGCCATCAAGAATCCATCAAGAATCCATCATCTGTATGTGTCTATGTCTGTAATGCCATCAAGAATCCATCATCTGTATGTGTCTATGTCTGTAATGCCATCAAGAATCCATCATCTGTATGTGTCTATGTCTGTAATGACATCAAGAATCCATCATCTGTATGTATCTATGTCTGTAATGCTACCAAGAATCCATCAAGAATCCATCATCTGTATGTGTCTATGTCTGAAATGCTACCAAGAATCCATCATCTGTATGTGTCTATGTCTGAAATGCTACTAAGAATCCATCATCTGTATGTGTCTATGTCTGTAATGCTATCAAGAATACATCAAGAATCCATCAAGAATCCATCATCTGTATGTGTCTATGTCTGTATATGCGTAATGCCATCATGAATTCATCAGGAATCCATCATCTGTATGTATGCAATGCCATAGCTAGGGTTTTTGTGAATCTTACAAGCCGCACAGGAAGGAGATGTACCTGTAGGTGACAATGGCAGGCACAGGCCGCTGGGACCGAAGGAGCGATGGCAGGAACTGGGAAGGAGCAGGGAGGTCTTCGAGATGGTCGAGGCGGAACTCGACCATGTCGGCCCCGGCATCGCAAGCCCTGTGCATCTGCAGCAGCATCTCGGGGACCGTGGAACCGAGGAGGGGGACGCAGACATGGCAATCCAGGTTGTGGGGCATGGTGATGGGAGAAGAACGAAAGGAAGGAAGGAAGGAAGGAAGGAAGGAAGAAGATGGAGATGGAGATGGAGATGGAGATGGAGATGGAGATGGAGATGGAGATGGAGAAGGAGATGAAGGTAGTCTCAGAGGTGGAGAAGGGCGATGGCGATGGCGATGGCGATGGCGATGGCGATCTGAAACCAAACCCTAAACCCCGAAACCGAGCAATCTATCTGTCTCCCTTGAATCATGCGAGCTGCCCATGAATCCTTCTCCTCCTCCTTCTCCTCCTCCTTCTCCTCCTCCTCCTCCCCTGCTGCTGCTGCTGCTTCCTCGCTTCCCCTTTCGCTGAGCTCTAGACAGAGAGAGAGCTACAGAGAGAGAGAGAGAGAGAGAGATTCCTGGCCATAGCCAACTAACTCAAAGAAAGAGAAAAAGAAAGAGATAAGTCTACAGACACACACACACACACACACCTTCTCCCACTCAAACCCTAAACCCTAAACCCTAAACCCTAAACATCTTACACCCTAAACCCTAAACCCTAAACATCTTACACCCTAAACCCTAAACCCTAAACCCTAAACATCTTACACCCTAAACCCTAAACCCTAAACCCTGAATCCAAAACCTAAACCCTAAATCCTAAACCCTAAACCCTAACCCTAAATCCAAAACCCTAAACCCTAAACCCTAAACATGTTACACCCTAAACCCTAAATCCTAAACCCTGACCATCTTAAACCCTAAACCCTAAACATCTTACACCCTAAACCCTAAAAATCTTACACCCTAAACCCTAAACCCTAAACCCTAAACCCTGACCATCTTAAACCCTAAACCCTAAACATCTTACATCCTAAACCCTGACCATCTTAGACCCTAAACTCTAAACATCTTACACCCTAAACCCTAAATCCTAAACCTTGAACATCTTAAACCCTAAACTCTAAACATCTTAAACCCTAACCTCCAAAATCTAAACATCTTAGACCCTAAACCCTAAATATCTTAGACCCTAACTCTAAACCCTAAACATCTTAGACCCTAAATTCTTAACCCTAAACCCTAAACATCTTACCCCCTAAACCCTAAACCCTAAACTGTAAACATCTTAGACCCTAAACCCCACACATCTTAGACCCTAAACCCTAAACCCTAAACATCTTAGACCCTAAACCCTAAACCCCAAACTTCTTAGACCCTAAACCCTAAACCTCAAACTTGCAAGCCTTAAAACTTAAACTCTAGACCCTAAACATTGAAAACCTTTACCCTAAACCTTCGACCTTAAAACTTAAACCCAGAACTCGGAACCTTAAACCTTAGACCCTAAACCATAGAACTTAAATCTTAAACCCTAAACATTCAATCTTAAACCCTAAACCCTACACCTTAAATCTTAAACCCTAAACCCAATATGCTAAACCCTAGACCGGAGATCTTCAATCCCTGCTTCCACTCACCCCAAATGGCATAGTCCTATTTTGTACATATTGTACTTTGCATGAGATTTCACGTGCCAATGCTCATCCTTCTTAATGAGAGGACTTCTGTTAAACGGAGGTTAGCACTAGCGAGATTGATTTCGTTCATTGGCTTGTCGATTCCATTAGATCAAGAAAAGGCTACTGCATTATAATTTTTTTATTGTTGTAATAAATGGAGAGTCAAACATGTCCTTTTTTTTTGCTCTTTAGATAAGGGTTAACATTAAGGTTCAAAAACCCTTTTGTAAGCATAGTTTGGTGATATCTTTATATTTGAGTTTAAATCCAATTATCTAGTTTGATTTTGTTAGTTTACTTTAACAATTCCTCAACTATGAAACCTTAGCTTTATCTTTCTCTCCTTTTTATCATTTGATGTATATATTCTATCAATTATTCTAATACTACTTGTTGACTCTTGGATGGGCTAGGTTTAAGCTAGCCCCTATAAACCTTCTTACTACATATTATCACAATATTGTAACTCTTAATGTTTTGGCTCTTTTAAACATGAACTCTTCTCATACATAAAAGTTTTTTATTAAATAGAAATGGTAACTTGCCATTAAGTGGAAGATGCTCTCAATTTAAGTAAATAACACAAAAATGACAACTTATTATGGAGTCAAAAATGTTCTCTATTTATATAAATAACACATGGAATCTTATTTCTTTATTTATCTATTTACCATAAATATAATTTTATCTATTTTAATGTATAAATCTATTACAAGAGAACTTGTTATTAAGGTGTTGATTTGTTGGAAATATGTTCCACCAAAATAAGTTTTTCTTAGCTCTTATCGCATAATTGTGACGCATATCAAATATATATTTTTTAATTTGTTTGTAAACCCATTTTAAGATAAGTTTTGTTTGTACACATTTTTTTGTATGGTTTATATAAATATAAGGCTATATCCTTTTTCAGAAAAGAAAGAAAATGTTACTAAGGACTTTTAAAAGTACACAAATAATTATTAGTAATGAGAGGCTTACAAAACCACGAGAACTTTCAATATGTCTGATCAAATGTTATAACCAAAAATATTTTTAACTTATTTCATGTAGCGCCAAGATCTAAGCATGATTTGAAGATATTGTAGCCAACGTTTGCTTAGTCGATCACCAAGAGCTCATTGTGTTACTAACAAGGAAAATATAAACTATTTGTAATTTGCCAATGTGAGGTTCAATTAATTATAACTTAGCGTTCGTATAACCAATCAATTGATCGTATATAAAACCGTAATTAAATAAAAGACGTATATTTTAAGTGTCTTGTAAATATTAGAAAATATGCTTAATTCCAATCCAATGTCGCCTTGTAAGATCATGATTTATGATTATATGGAGCTTGCAAATTGATAGAGAACGAAAATTCTAGATGCATTTAATTAGCAAAAGATATAATACTAACAACAAAAATGTGAGGATATTGTGGTCCCAATGCTTAGTCATTAAAAAATCTTAGCCGAAATGGGTCATGAGAAGTAACCAGAGAGCACACTATAATAAGAGTTCTAATAGAATGAGTTTCATCAATAAAAAATCATTTAAATATTTCATGAATATAAAAGCTTAAGTAATAACAAATTTCATTAAATAAGTGTCCGATTTGAAAAGCCACGCAAAATATAATCAAAACAAGCTCTTTCATTTCAATCAGGTAGCTAAGGATAGTAACATCTTTAATAACATTAAAAGTTTCAATAATATTAAGATCATAAACATAAATAACAATAATGATAAATTCTAAGAGATTTTGATTGATAAATATACAAAGACATATTATTATTCTTAAATCTATAAGAAAGAAAGTAATGTGGAAGATGTTATGACACATGACTAACTTGATTAAATTTATAAAGTGATTTATACAACTTAATTTATAGATTGCAAAATTTAATAAAGTACATAAAATTACAAAGCCCTTTAGCTATATATATATATAACCAAATCACCATAAAGATAAGTTGTTATTATATCAATGAGATGTATATGAAAACTTGTTGAATAGTAATATGAATTAAGTAATGAAAGCTCGTGGAAACTACAACCTGAAAATATATGTCAGTATAATAAATATCAAATCATTGTACAAAACCTTGAGTAACAACTCTTGACTTATAACAAATAACTTTTTCTTTATCATTTCGTTTTTACACAAAAACCTAATAATATCTAATAGGTGTATGATAAATAGGTGTCTCTTGAATTTGAAAAAAAAAAACCTTCTTATTTGAGAACACTATTTACCTCAACCTGAATAACTTCTTTCTACTTACACCAAATAAAAGATTTTTTTGTTTCTTAACTAGTTTCAAGATCCTATTTGTTCATGAAAACTGTTGTGACATAGTAATGAAAACATCAATAACCTCTTGTCATGTTAGTAACTCATACTTAGCAATCGAAGAATCTTTACTAATTGTTCTCTTTGATTCTATAAGAACTTAATTTGTTAGTTTATGGAAATAGCCTTAGTTGTTGACTTCAGTATTTTTGAATTTATTAGTTTTTTTTCTACTACGCGTTAGTAAGCACATTCATAACAAAGACCTTCATATTTATAGTGTCGATAAATTTATCTTCATTGCATGGACTAATCAATTCATTTTAAATCTCAATTGAAAAATAAAAACAATGGAAGTATGCCAAACAATACCATCTTCTGCATGTGACGTGACTGTGACTTGTAAAATGCAATTGATGGCTGGAGAAAGCATCGGGCTCCAGGTTATAAAGGTCACAGGGTGGGTTGTAGATTTGTCCACCCAACCAGATAAGAGAGAGAGAGAGAGAGAGAGAGAGAGACAGAGAGAGAGAGAGAGAGAGATAGAGAGAGAGAGAGGGAGACAGACACACACACACACACAAACACACACACACACACACTAAGATGGGCGAGGATCAGTGGTCGAAATGGGCGCTTGTGTTTGTAGTGATACTGGGATGGGTGGCCATATTGCAATACATATGACAACTCTTGAAGGCATCGGAGAGCAATAGGCAGCAGAAGGCTAGTAGCAGTAGTAGCTGGCCATCCCCGCCCGGGCGCCTCTTCTCCTACAACTTCACTGGCCTTTCAATGGCGCAAGGTGCGTGAAAGGATGGATGATGATCCCCATTCCACTCCTCCCTTAACGATAGGATCCATAGGTATCGGCAACAGCTCGGCTTAAACCCAAACCAAACCCTTTAAACGTGTTTGATCTGCTTGTTGCCTTGCCTTGAACTTCACGCCCCAAGCTTGTGATATTCATTAGACGCTTTTGGCTTGCGCTTGTAGTGCTTCCGTTTAACTAGCTTGGAGTGTTTCACAAAACACCTAACAAAAGTTAAAATACATTTGAACGCCTCCCAAAACTAGAAATTACAAATTAACACTTACTTTGATTAATACTTTATTTCTTTTGTAAGAAAAATAGTAATCTTTTGTATAAAGTTTGGCCTAAACCATAGAACTATCAACCGGTTTGGCCTAAGCCTCCATTTAAGTCATATCTGGCTTGTAGAGTTGTTAAGCCGATTAAGTCGATTAACAACTTTTCTTCTTGTAAGAAAATATTAATCTCAATGTAAACTTTGACCTGATCCATTTGAGTCGTAGCCAACTTGCCCTAAACCTATCTAGCTCATAATTGGTTTGGCCTAAACCAATTTAAGTCTTAAGCGCTTTGAAATGGCTCCAAGCTTTAGTTTGCTTAAGCTACTTAGGCTTTAACGGTTTGGCTTGAGACCGAGCTGAGTCATCAGTTTCCCATATATAGGGGGTGTTAGTGAGTTAGGAAAGCTTTAACAGTTTGGCTTAAGATCTCCATAATTGGTTAAGTTGAGCCGATCATTGCCGATACTTAAAGTGTCAGTGAGTTAAGAAACCTTTAATGGTTTGGCTTGAAATCTCCATAATAAGTTAACCCCGAGCCGAGTGTTGCCAATATCTAAGTGTCAGTGAGTTAGGAAGGCTTTAACAGTCTGGCTTAAGATCTCCATAACTGGTTAAGCCAAGCCAAGCCGTTGTTGATATCTAAGTGCCAATGAGTTAAGAAGGCTTTAACAGTTTGTCTTGAGACCTCCGTAATTGGTTGGGCGAAGCTGAGCCAAGCCTAGAAGTTGTTCATACCTAAGTGTCAGTGAGTTTTTATTCATTTATTTTCAAAAATATTGAGATTCATCGCTACTAATATACACGGTCAAAACTACATACTAAAGAGATGAAAAGTTCACTCTCTACTAGCACTCCTCCAGTTCAAATCTCGTAAAAGCAGGGAAAATTCATTTTGGGGGAGCATAAATCCAGACCAAAGTAAAACAATTATTCCCAGAAAATACTTGAGTGCCTTTTTCCACACCCTTAGTGGTGTTAGCCCTTCCAGAGAAAGACTAAGACTTGTCGTGGGTGACGATGAATGGTAGATTGCTGCATACGTTAATCTCCACTTGCTTACGGCTGCCCGGAATGATCGGGGAAATCCCGATCATAAGGTAGAATCTTCCGGCCGTAATTCCGGCTAGTGTTCCTTCCGTCAGCGATTAACTTCCGATCGTAAGACACAAGACACAGAGATCATATAACGTCAAGCTCTTCTTATATTACAATTACGGACTCTTACATGACAGACCCCCATGGTCTTATATACAATGGCCGGTGTCCT
>JBBBWG010013535.1:4399-18574 GCA_037176905.1 Azolla pinnata
CCCCAAGATAAGGCTCAGGATCTGGACGCTGCAGCGGTTGAAGGACAGGCCGTCGTCCATGGTGGCAGACCGGGCGGTGGCGGCGGCGGCGGCGGCGGCTCATACAGGAACCGCTGACGTCGACGTGGGCGGCAGGTCCAGTTCATCAGCTGGAGATGATATGATAATAATTGAGGCGGAAGATGTCGTTGGTATAAGGACGGCAAGATCACTAGGGCACGACTATAGTAAGGGGCCCACGGTGGCTACTGCTACTGGTAGTGGCGCTGGGAAGGATGAGGCGGCGGACAAGGGATCAGGTGGTCATGGCGGCGGCGCGGGCGGAGAGGAGGCGCAGGATATTGAGGCGGAGCAGGAGATGATGATGCGAGCACAGCTGGTGCGGTTGGCAGCATCGTTGCAGATACAACTGGAGTACGAGCCAGTGGAGGCTGCTGCGGCTGCTGGGGATGGTGATCATGACGGGATCATGAGCAGCGATGAGGTAGCTGACCACGGCGTGCAGCTATATCTCATGAGAAGCAGCTGGCCGAGGAGTAGGATGATGAGTAGGAGAGTAGAGCACGCGGGCAGCTGTGGCAGTGGCGGCGGAATCATTAATACGAAGAAGAGGAGGAGGAGGAGGAGGAGGAGGAGGAGGAGGAGCAAGAAGGAGGAGGAGTTGCGGCGGCGGCGGCTGGTGGTGGTGAACCGGATCTTTGCAGCTCACGACAGCGGGCTGCTCGCCATGGATGTGGATGTAGTGTCGGATGCCATCATCGCCTCAGTGCAGCCCCATGTCGTCATCCTCGCCGATCCCGTGCACAACATTCCTCATACTACTGACTCTACCCTGAAATTAAAGGCGAGCCCGGGAATAAGTTCCCCCCGCCGCCGCCGCCGCCGCTGCACGCTGTCCGCCTCTCGCAGATTCTGGGGAATATTCCGCCACTTTGCCGGCTTGTCGCAATCCCTGGAAGCCACCCTCCCACCGTCCAGCCCTCTCCGCCTCCTCCTCGACGACACTCTGCTCAAACACCTCATTACCTGCACCGTCTTCTCCTTCCTCCATCACTACACCCTGCTCCGCCTCCAACACCAGCCCTTGCATCATCATCATCATCATCATCGTCATCAACTAGAGCAACAACTAGACTTGCCTGCAGCTTCCAACACCACACACCGCTCTAATCATGCCTCCACCGGCTACACAACGTTAACATCAAAAACAGTACAGAGCCAGCAGCTTCTTGACGCTGATGATGATCATCATCATGGTAACTTGGATGATGACGGTTCTGGTGCAGGTGCTGGTGGTGAGGGCCATGGCACTGCCGATCATGTCATCGACCCAGCTGCTGATCATGTGAACCTAATTAGGCCCCCCGCCAGCTGCTGCTGCTGCTGCAGCAGCTGCAGCAGCAACACCCACTCCCTTTATCCTGCCTCGCTATCTTATCAGCCTCTCCCTCTTAGCTCCTTCGCCATAGCCCAGGCCAAGCTTCTGCTCCGCCTCCACTACCCATCCGAAGGCTACCGACTCCATCACCACGAAGAGGATGAATCCATCAATAGCAATTCGCTTCTGTTAGGGTGGCAACAGACCCCGCTCTTCCAAGTCTCTGCATGGCAGCAGCAGCATCCCCAGCATCACCATCACCATCGCATCAGTCATGCCCACCTGATTCAACCTCCACGAGAATGTCTATACAACATATCTAACCCAAAACCATATTCTAAAAGCAAAGCAAAGCAAAACAAAATGTCCTCGTTTAAGACCTGAGCAATCTGAATTTTGATCTCTGGACGGGGCCCTCTGAATCGTCCCGTCCGGGGGGGATTCATTTGTGTCAGCTCTCCAATTAATTCACCACTAAATTCTAATCATGAGTGCCATAGCTCCGGATCAGTACATATGTACACGCGGATTAAATTTTTAACCATATGTTCCTGCAAGTCAGTACTAAACAGATTGAAAGCATCTGGATCTGTGGGCGCGAGTGCGCACTTCCTGAAACTTTGTCTGTCTGGATCATTTCAGCCATATGTCAGCTGATCCAATCCAATGGTGTATATCGATAAATATGCCTAGCTCCCAGGGGACGGAATCAGCTGCCGATTTGCAGCACCAATTTATTATTCCCTTGGAATCAAGATGGACAATGATATGAATGAATGAAATAATTATAGTTACGATCTCTGATCTGTTTACAACTCGTCCATGGATGGATGGATTCTTAATCAACCCCTGATCGGAAAGAGTTGGGGCCCGGGCGAGTACCTGTACTTTCTTTAGTGTTGGCTATGCCTAAGGCGAATCATGTCAAGCCCGAAACCCTAACTAACTAAATCCGGCTCCGCATCCGTGGATGAGGATAAAACCATTCCATCCATCATTGATCAGGCTGGGCGCCGTTCGAATCCATAGACAGACGGATAGATAGATAGGTAGATAGATAGATACTATAGATATCTGTTCATGCGATAGGGATTCAGGGGAATCGCATCAGATATCCACAACGTCCCTGTATGCAACAAACGTGACTGTCAAGAAAGAAAATAAAGAAAGAAAGCCTCTGAGCTGCTACTTGTTGTTGCCCCAATCATTTCGGCGGCATGTTGGATCAATCAAATCATTCATTCATTCATTCGTGAATCATGGAAGCGGCAGTTGTTTGGGGGCGGGGCTGTTTTGTTGGGGCAGGAAGCAGAAAGAGCATCCTAGGGAAAGAAAGCGAAAGGAACAGTGAGTAGTGAGTGAGAGAGAGAAGATCCTGGGGAAAGAAAATGCATGCAGCCGGCTGCCGGATGGATGGATGGATTATGCCCATGCATGTCATGTAAGTATTTATGTGTGCGAATCTGATGCCCATGCATGTCATGTGAGTGTTCATGCGTGCGAATCTGATGCCCATGCATGTGATGTAAGTATGGATGTGTGCGAATCTGATGCCCATGCATAGAGAGGGATGGATGTCCATGAGCCGTCGTCCGAGAGTTACTCACATGATCCATGCATGCATGCATGTACATGCACGAAGAGAGAGAGAGAGACGACATCGGCAATGTCCATTTATGGGCATGCATTCATTCATTCACGAGAATGGGAAAACGTAGATTGTATTATTCCCTTCCTTTGCGAGGAGGAGAGGAGCCCGGAGGAGGGACTGCATTTACCGTTGGTCATCCATCCACAGACTCTGTAGACGATATGCATCGAATGCATGGATGGAACGTATGCATGCACACGAGGGTCCCGACGATATGCATCGAATGTATGGATGGGCCTCGGCCCACGCATACGCATGCATGCATGCACATGAGAGCCCCTGTTAGTAAGGAACGGATGGATGTCCGCTCATCGTTGTCCACCGAGGTCATACCTATGCATATGCAGTATGTGTGTAGTATGTGTGTATGTGTGTGTGCATGTATGTACAATGTGTATCTATCACGACGTACGGATGGGTGGATGTATGGATGAGCTCATTGGAAGGACATGCATACACACTTAAACATGCAATGCATGCGTAATCGTTTTTTGTCCTATTCGCCTCTCCTCCTCTTTTTCAGACTTTCAATGTACAGTAATTGATTTTGTGAAAACGGCGCCCATCATCAGGGGATGACGTCACCACCTCCTGGAAAAAGCCTACAAAATGATAAGTAGAAATTGGGAAAACAAAAAAAGAATTCGTATATTTTGTTCATTCAGCTTTTCTGTTAGAAGGCGTTTTGTTTTTTCCACAATCCAATTACTACTCCGTTACATATCGTATGCGGCATGCATGCATATGTGTGTGTGTGTGTGTATGTATGTATGTGAGTGCGCGGGGTAGGGACTTAAAACATGTCAGCCATGTGCCTCATTCATGTAGGCAACTGATGGGCCCGCCCCTTCTTAGCTTGTGCCCATTCATTCCGAGGTCGATTTCGGAAATCGGGACTTTCACACGTCTGTTGTTGCTTCACGATTCGATCCCCATGGCATGCATGCATTCATACATACGTACGCGCATGCATGCATACATGTTGATCCCCACACACACATACATACATACATACACGTGAATGGGCTCCAACTTCGAGTCGAGGACAAGGTTGAGACAGACAGAAAGACATTGCTTCTTTTGCCCGACAACATTGCAAAACGTCTAAGGAGCAAATGGAAGCTCTTGTCTCCTCTTCTCCTGCTGTTCTTCACGATCTATCGATGATGGGTGCAATGGTCCACATATGGCCTAATCGTGTCTCTTGTCTCCCTCCAAGTTCCTTGCTGGTTCCCTTCCTCCTTGTATCCAATACACATCAATCAACAATAGAAGATCCACACCACTTTGAGATCTGAAATGTTTGTATGTTTTTCCTTTTTTCTTCTTCACTAATTTCCATCCCTTTTTTTTTCCTGGCGTTCACGTTGTTGACTGAATGACTGACTAACGAAGAATGCTCTGCCAAGATTGTCCTCGGCCTTTCTTGTTTTGTCCGATCCTACCATCGGCTATTGTTGTTGGCCAAGGCCCAATCAAAAAGACTTGTTGTAAGGAAAAGGTAATGATTCTAGGAGAACAGCTCCAACAATTGGTTGAGACTGAAACAAATCAAGAAGGAGAAATGACTGATAGCGATTGAAACCAAAAGATGCAAAGGTAAGTGCATGTCACACACATTGCAAAAAACAAAAACAAAAAAAGTAAAGAAGTTGGGTCCCGGACTTCCAACCTGTTGGTTTTGGCTTACAAAAGGGCAAAATAAATCAATTTTGATCACAATATAGGCTTTCCTAAATCGAGCCAATCTTCTAGGATAGCTATGTAAACCACATTGCCAAATCATTGATGGAGAAGTTTGACTATCTAGAAGTCTCACACATGAAATCTTCTTTAGTGCAAAGGATAAACACAGACGTGGTTGGGGCCCTTCAGCAATATATATATATATATATAGATAGATATGTGATAGTGCGGGTGAATCGGACAATCTAAGAATGAATGAATGAGCGACCGACTTTATTCAACATGTGAGGTTCATGATCAGATTGTGGACAAAACTGCTACAAACAATACCCATAAACTGCAAGTGTTTTCATGTTGGGTTACTTACAATCACAAATTGCCCATCTCATTAATTTGCGTCCAATTTGTACTTTTCCGATGGTAAAATGTAGAGAACAATCAATTAAAGGGATTGATGCTCTAATCACTTAATCACTTTGTATTGGCTCTCTATTTACTGCGGCAAAACTCATATCTCCTCGTTTAATGCAATAAACACCTACTGTCAACCATATATATAGCCTTTAAAATCCATGGGTCTTTGTATCTAGATAGTAAGTACAATCAATCAATTCATCCATCGGCTTGGGTCAATGAATTTTCTTAAAACATCTAAGACCACGAGTAAACTTCTATTTTCTATCATATGAAACACTCATTGATAAATCATAAAAAAGAACCAATTTGTTTGATACTCCGTCCTCAATCCATTACGATGAAACTCTAGTGAGCTTTAGGAAGAAAAACCTTCCCCTCCACTGAAGCTTCAGAGCTTTAGAAAAACCACAGTACACACACTGCTACGCCACTCTTGGGTGAGGATAATGATATGAAGCATCGGATACGTGTCTACAAGATACGTCCCAAAAATCTTGATGCACACATAAGAAAAATATTTGAAGTACCAAGACCGATCACCCCCAAAGGGGAAAAGATTAAACAGCTGATTTCAAACTACAGTGTAAGGTCCATCACAAATCTTGTAGCCTCAACTTTCCATCAATCAAACCACATTAATAATATAAATAGCAAAAGCAAACAACTCCACAAAAAATTAGCAATGACAAGAATAAGAAGAGCATCGACAACAATAACGATGATGATGGTGGCTGGTGGCAATGTCAAATGCTCGAGATATTATTTCGCTTACTTCCAATGGGAAAGAATAGGATTACTAGATAAGAGCCGAGATTCGACATGCCCCCATGATCAAGGAAATAATGATGATGATAACCTAATTGGCTTCAGGGTTTTCCAGGGCTTAGGGTTTATGGCCTCTTCCCTTCTTCAGGCCTTCTCATATCTCAATGGCTTAACAATCTCCCATGTGAAGTCAGGGTCATCTCTGCCAAAATGCCCATAAGCAGCTGTCTTCTGGTAGCGCTTGTTGCCACCACGGCGCAGATCCAAACTGATTGCGATCATGCCAGGCCTGAAATCGAAGTTCTTCTTGATTATCTCCAAGATCTCAGCATCCGGGATCGTACCTGTTGTGTAAGTGTCCACAAACACAGATAGGGGTTCCGGAACACCGATAGCATAAGATACCTACAAGCAATCCAACACAATAGGCACAATGATCACATCAACCACAATATGCGTTTCATGGAACACGATATATAATCCATGAACCTCCATCATCCAGTGTTTCAGCATTAAATCTTTCTTTCAAATTCCTCTTGGCATGCTTCTAGCAGCTAAAATGGCATGTTAAAAACGCATATTTATGTTTGAATTATCAGCTGGAATACTCAGCATATTTCAGAACTGCAGTTTTGAGATGCTCCTTATATGCTAGTACAATGTTCAATGTGTTCACTAGTACTTTATATTTCAAAAACAAAATGATCTAATAACATTTCTTCTGAAATGACATTGACTTCCTCATTTAACCATAGTTCCTGCATGTTTTCTTCATCACGTGAATTGATTGTGTAATACTTGTATGAACTAGAGAGGTCAGTCATGGTCAAACAAACATAAGAACAGCTCAACATATTCTACCTAACCAACATTTTGTCAACTATGGCAAAATATTCTATGCACTCTATTAGAAAATTAAAATTAAGTAAACCTAACGATTCCCCAAGACAAACCATAATATCTAGCTGAAAAAGCAACCACACAAAACAGTATTCAAATATGAATCGACTTTGTACTGAAAAATATACGCAAATGCAGAGACCCAAGTCCATAATTGTTTATATCTCAAGGATTAGCTAAGAGAAGGTTCCATACCTGAACGAGGCAACGGCGAGCAAGGCCAGATGCAACTACACTCTTGGCAGCTTGACGAACAATATAAGCACCACTCCTGTCGACTTTTGTGGGGTCTTTACCGGAGAAAGCACCACCGCCGTGGGCACCCCATCCACCATATGTGTCAATGATGATCTTTCTCCCAGTGAGGCCAGCATCCCCATGTGGACCACCAATTACAAACCTGCCTGATGGGTTCAAATGGAAAATAGTCCTCTCATCCAGATACTTCTCAGGTATGACTGGCTTGATCACGTGCTCCTTGAGGTCTGCTGCAATCTGGTCATTGGTCACAGTCTCATCATGCTGGGTGGAGATGAGAACAGTGTGAACCCTGAGAGGGACCATGGCACCACTTTCATTCTTATACTCAACAGTGACTTGAGTCTTGCCATCGGGCCGGAGCCAGGTGCAAGTCCCATTCTTCCTGACTTCAGTGAGCTTCGCACCAAGCTTGGTGGCAAGGACATGGCTCAAGGGCATGAGCTCCTCAGTCTCATCAGTGGCATAGCCGAACATGTGGCCTTGGTCTCCTGCACCGATCTCCTCAGGTTTCTTGGTGAAGTGCCCATGGACACCTTGGGCAATGTCTGGGCTCTGCTGTTCAATGTTCACCATGACCTTGCACTTGTCTGCATTAAGGCCAACAGCCTCTGACACGAACCCAATCTCCCGGCACGTGTCTCGTACAATCTTCTCATAGTCCACCTTTGCTTTGGTTGTGATCTCCCCAAAGATCATCACCATGTCCGTCTTTGTGCATGTCTCACATGCAACTTTGCTCTCGGGGTCTTGCTCCAGGCATGCATCTAGCACTGCATCTGACACTTGGTCACACAGCTTGTCGGGATGGCCTTCATTCACAGATTCAGATGTGAAAAGGAATGTATCCATGGTTCTTGAACTTCGACTAGCCAAAGACCGTTAGAAACCCTGTACAATGCCAAAGATGAATAGTTCTAAATCAACACAAAAACTGCCACATGGTGCCATACATGCAAGGGTACTTGATAGACGTGTGCAAATATACATTAGTCGAATGTGCATGCCTCACATCTAGGATAGTGCATACATAGCTTAACATCATAAGGGACAAGAGTATGTGGCGTATTTACAATGATAAAGATGCACAGTAATCCAACAATGAATGGTTAATCAAACAGGAATGTTGGCATGTGATAATTTCCCTAAATTCGGATCCTGACACATGATATAATGCATGTACCATGTGCTTGTTACATGCATATATACATATCTGCGCTCATTGACAAGAACCATCAGATCTAGGTTTGTGTATACATAACTCCAAGACCACGAAGAAATAAGAATCTCTGGCCTAAACAATGCCAACAATGCCAACAATGCATAGTAGTCAAACATCAAACAACTGCAAGAAAATTTGGACCCTGCAATCCAACATCAAACTATCACAAGAAAATTTAGATCTTAACCAGATCCCTTTGATATCATGCAACATGTGTGCGCGTTTGTTACATGTACACACATCTGTGGTGTGCGCGTTTGTTACATGTACACACATCTGTGGTGTGCACGTTTGTTACATGTACACACATCTGTGGTGTGCGCATTCATCATCATATCGGATCTAAGCTTGTGCATAAATGTCACAAAAACTACAATGCCACAAACATATGTGGAACATATAAAATGTCAATGATGAATGATGAGACCCAACATTGATACTATCACACGATGATTACCGAGATCTGGATCCTGCCCAAAACCCTATGATATCATGCATGAACAATACAGGATATGTATGTTTGTCAAATGCATAAGCATATCGCAAATGGATCGGATCTGGCCATGTGCATACATCGCTTAACGTGACAAGAGAACAAGAATGTGTGTGGCCGAGAATCAAACAGATCTGAATCAAAACCTTAGATCCAGACGAGATTGAAAGCCAAATAAAGAAAAGGAACATGAAGGATGTGCATGGCGAGGGCCATTCCACTAAACAGATCCGATCTGAAGATCACAAGCAAATTTTGATTAGTGAAGACATGGCCAGCGCGAATTGTGTTGAAAGAAACTCAGATGGCGGAAGAATCCCTTTAGAGATGGCAAAAGCCTAATTTCATACGAGAAAATACCGAGAATCAGACGACTCACCTGAGAAGCTGGAGCGTACGCTGAGAGAGAAAGGAGGCAAGCAAGAAAGGAAGGCTGCGAGCGGCCCTCTTTATAGAACAGGGGCTCTCAGATCTACCAAACCCAGGGGATCGGACGGTGCAGATGCCCTTGGGATCCCTGTCCAGCTCGGACGGTCAGGATCTTGTGTTGACGATTTGTTGTTGGCAAGTCATGTTCACACTTAGTGGTGGGGACGAGTCGGTGATCTGCTGCTACTCCATGTTTCCTTGCCTTACAATTGAAGTGTACATGCTATGCATTCTGATCTCAAATCCCAGATCTGGGATCTGGGATCTGCGTTCTTGTTTCGTGGCCCACCACTACGTGCTTACGCGAACACTGTTGTGTCGGTCGGATCTTGAATAGTTCGTGCAGCTTGCTATGTGCACCTAGTTGGGCCTCCAATCGGATCACATCTACTTTGTGGGTCCCTTGGGAAGTAACTCGAGCCTCCTCCCTCTTGTCCCTGCTCCAGATCCCTCCCATCCTCAACCAAAGTGTGTCTATTGGGCTCCTTAAAGTTGAGCATCTTGAATCGCCTAGTTGGTTGTACTAAAAGTTAAGCAGCTTGAATACCGGGATGGTTCATCACCTCCCTTGCTCTTGACCTCCTCTTTTGTTGGGGTTCTAGAAGCAGAGCATCTTGAATCCCTTAGTGGGTTGCCAGAAAACACGCTCGGATTCATCACCTCCCTTGCCTTTTGTCCTTGCTCTTGATCCGTTCTACCATTGACCAAACATTATCCATCGGTCTTCTGAAAGTCAAGCATCTAGAATCTCCTAGGTGGTCTTGAAAGTCAGGCATCTAGTATACTAGGGTTCGTTGTCCTTGCTCCTGATCCATCCTACCCTTGACCAAACGTTCATCTCTTGGGTGCCAAGCATCTAGTAAGTCAAGCACCCAAAACATTAGAGCCTTCTCCTTATCCAGCCACCTAGTTATGAGTGACTATAGCAAGCACAGCGGGGGTTGTTAATCTTAAAGGGCCTAGCGAACATGACACAAGACAACGAAGAAAGTGCACCGATCCTCTGGCATTTGTCCTATTTATTTAGGTGCCTGGTCATGATCGTTGCAAATCGAATCCAAATCCCGCTTTCTACTTAACAAGAAGAAGGCAAGTCACTAATCTATTCCTCATTTGAAAGCCACCTAACATTATCTTTATAAATGTTCTTCAAACCCAACTGCAAATCTAATGCTAATTGTCGGTGTCTCTTCAACACCCAACGTCAGAAATCTTTGGCGTTTCATTAAAAGCTCTCTTGTCAATCAAGATTCCACTTTGTTCGATGATAACGACATGGTGTGAACACTATGGCAAACTGATGAACACCAACGAGGTTGACAATATTGAGATTCACCTAAAAAAACATTTTCATCTGTCATGAAATATATTTCCAAATTGTCATTATGGCATCCGAGGTGAATACATTTTGTATTCCTTAAATATGGAATTGAAGATAAGTCCATTTTGCATCCAAAAACCAGACACAATTTCTATGTATTGTTCTACTAATCTAATATTGAGATCCAGCTGGTGAAGGTCAACGATGATGTATGAGCCCAAAACAAGCATTTCTTACACATTAATTGTGTGATGCACCAAATGATCATTTGGTAGCCTGCATCCATGTAGAGTAATATTTTATTTGTCATTTATTTCCTTGCGCTTGTGTCCATGTGTGATGTTAGGGAGATAATGTCAAAGTTTTTAATATTATAATACTGAAGTTTAGACCTATAAATCTATCTGCATGCAAAAAATAAAACACATGTAAAATAAAAGTAGAAGGGGGATGCCAACCTCCTTGTGACTATATCCCGCTAAAAATGGTTAATTGATTTTCATGAAAAAGTGAAAATTGGTTCTCAAGATGGTAACCTAATTGGTTTTTTAATACATTAATGAGAGAAAAACCGACCTAGTGTCTATATCCACTCATGACCCGTTTACTTACAATGAAAGGATAAACTTTTTTGCGCTGATTAATTAATAAGTTAATGATTTAAAAAATAAATTATTTTGTAATAAAAAATTTATTTTTATAATTTATTTTAATATTTTATATTACAATAAATAAGAAATATATGGGTAAAACCCACATGGGTTTACCTTCTATTGGTAAACCCATAACATTATGAGTTTACTCTTATATTTTGAACCCATTAGGTCTAAGCTTTAAGTTTCTTGAATCTATCAATCTTTTGAAAGATGTGGGGATATATATGCTTAGAATTCTAGGCCCCAAGCTATGAGTAGATCTATGATTCTATCTATGCAAGACATGTTCACATGTGATTAACTTTCAACTTTAACCTTGACTTTTTACAAAACACTCAAGTGGATAGCTAGTAACGTTTTTCCCTTATGTCTGGATAGTGGTTCTGAGATACTAGACCACAATTAACTTCTGTCGCAATTATTTTTATGTCGGTCTCTATTTCACGTGAAATAGTTTGGGGTGTGAGAAATAAGCTCAAGTAATGTGTATGGGAGTCAAATTAAATGTTATACAAGTAAGTTATCGCATTCCATTAGTTCCAATATTCTCTGCTAGGTCTCATGGGTTTTATGTTTGGTTGATTATCTAAGCTAGAGGGCAAAAAAATAGTTCACAATAGTTACCATGCAGAAGCACATCTAGTGGAGCAGCATAGGCAAATTTGGATGTTATTTGGTTAGCATAGACAAACTGAATCATACATACTAGAGTAGTATTAGGGGGAATGTCCATCTATCAAAGCACATTACAATCAAGCAATCCACATGTTATATGACCTGGCCATTTATTTTTATGATGATATTACAATCTTTTAACCACTTAGCCTTAGATTATGTACCAAAGCCAAGGCCTAAGAGCAATCTTCACCACTCTTTGTACATTTCTTTTGATAATGCTAAATCATCATAGAGTGCCTTGTATTTATTGATTCCAAAAGATTGATAGAGGATGTCTTGAAAAACTTGATCATTGAATGTACACTATTATCCATTTGATTTTGTAAGCAATTGTAGTGTTTTGCAGCTCTAAAACAAACATGATGCCTGATCAATACAATATTTTTTATTGAGATATTGATGACTTCTATTGATTGTATTCCAACAAGTTTGTTGTTTTTTCATAAGGACCTACACGCGGGAAGCAAATGCAAGTATGATCAATGAAGTGGAAGGTGTAGATTTTCTGAACGGGCATGTTGTTTTAGGATAAGGAAACATTGGATTCTGATAAAGATGCATTTCTATTTGATGGGGAAATTATCCAATGGCTTTTGTGTTGCAGATTGCGACCATAACTAGTACTTCCCATTCTGTAGTACGGTTTTAGGCGAAATCCGCCGGAAAGTGTGCCCAATTGGTACGTGCCGCTTTCCTCGTTCACGATCCAGTACAGTCCTGTCCATCGTAACTGTAACTTTCCGGGCATAAGGCCGGATCGTGACTGGAAGGGCAGTACAACTTTTCCTTTTCCGAATCATACTTCATTCCTCTTCCGGTGCCGGTCTACGAACGCCTTTCGTAGTCGTTGTTCATGTTCCAGCACTTCCATACTCTGGATTCGTTCCTCCTCGAGTCGTAATAGCTGCTCCACCCGTGCATGCTCCGGTTCTGACTCGTTCAACTTGTGCTCCAACTGAATCCGTAAGCTTGGAACAATAAACTCCGACGGGATAACGGCCTCCAAACCGAATGCCATACGGAATGGTGTCGATCGGATACTAGTTTTATAACTAGTCCGATATGCCCATAGTGCGAAGTGTAACTTATGGCCCCAGTCCGTTCGATTGGCTTCCACGATTTTCCGTAAAATCGTCTGCAGGGTCTCGTTCATACTTTCCGCAAGGCCGTTTCCTTGCGGATAGTACACCGTGCTCTTCTAATGAACCACCACATAATGCTGCGTGAGGCCGCGCACTACGTCGTTGACAAAATGTGCTCCTTGGTCGCTCACGAGCTCTATGGGGAATCCGTATCGACACCAGATATACTCATACAAGAATTTAGCGGTGGACGATGCCGTATTGTCGCGTAAAGCTTTCGCCTCCACCCACTTCGTGCAATAATCCGTCGCCACGAGTATATACCTATCACCTGTCTAGGCCGCTGCAAGGTTAAATGGGCCGACAAAATCGAGACCCCATTTCTAGAAGGGTTCAAGCGGGAGAACGGGCTGATGCGGCATCTGTGCCGACTCCTGAGGTTGCCCTGTTCTCTGGCACACATCGCACTCCTTCGCGAATAAGTGTGCGTCCCGCAACACCATTGGCCACCACAATCCGCTTTGCCAGACCTTCTGTGCCGTAACTTCACCTGCATAGTGCCCACCGGCCACTCCACTGTGGCATTCCCGTAACACGTCCTCTTGCTCGTCCTTCCGTACCACACGTCTCCATACTCCATCAGCGGATTTGTGGTACAAACTGTCATTCATCAGACTGAAGGCGCGGCTGCGTACTCCCAGCCGTTTCCATTCCGCTTTCGACAACTCCGCTGGTGGGACGCCGTGGCTGAGAAAATATACGATGTCCGTTAGCCACTTAATCCGAACATCATGACAACTGCTGGAAGGTAGCTGGGGCCGTCTTTAGTCCGAACATCATGACAACTGCCACGAAGACGCCCCATTCCGTGACGAATGCGGTTTTTTCCTGATCCTCTTCGGCCATCCAGATCTGATTATATCCGCTAAATCCGTCTAGAAAATTGTACATCTCGTGCCCGGCTACCGTGTCGAGTACCCCGTCCGTAAACGGTAGAGGAAACATGTCCGTGATGGTTGCTGCATTGAGTTTCCGATAATCGACGCAGACCCTCAGCTTGCCGTTTTTCTTCGGCACCACCATGATCGGGCTCAACCACATTGTTAGCCCTTCCGGAGAAAGACTAAGACTGTTCGTGGGTGACGATGAATGGTAGATGGCTTCGTTCTTTGATAGCCACTTGCTTACGGCTCCCCGGAAGAATCGGGGAAATCCCGATCTAGGTGTAGATGCTTCCGG
>JBBBWG010013557.1:11456-24778 GCA_037176905.1 Azolla pinnata
AAGAAAGAAGAAAGAAGAAGCAGGGGATAGATAGAGACAGAGAGGAGGTGGAGGAGGAGAAGACGAAGAAGAAGCGCTGGCGGAGAAGGGCGAGCTCTGCCCATCTCGCCATCGCCATCAATCTCTGTGCTGCTGCAATTTCCCTCCTCATATCTCTTGCTGCGAAGAAGCAGAAGCAGCAGCACAAGAAGAGGAAGAAGTAGAAGAGGGAGGAGGAGGAGGAGGAGGAGGAGGAGGAGGAGAAGAAGGAAAAGGTCGTCCTTTTTTAGCTACCATGGCTGCTGCTGCTTCCTCCTCCTCTTCGCTGCAAGAAGCTCGAGCTGGAGTTGCGGAGCGATGGATTGCGTCTCACGCAGGTAGTGTTACGAACGATTCGCCCCAGTCTTCAGCTAGCTCTTCCCCGACTCACTCTGTATGGCCCGCGAACCCGCATGCGAGCAGCACGGGAATCCCCAACCCTACTAGAGCTGATCCCAGCTCGAACAATACTGTTTTGAATGGATCTCCGCCTTCTGGTCTCTATGGATTCGGATCTGTTCTGGGCAACAATAGAGGCAGAGGGCCTCCCAAAACAGGGTATTTTGACACAGCCCATTATACCTTGGCTCCGAACCCATTCCCCAAGCTCTTTTCGGGCATCTCAAACATAAAGGCTGAGAGCTTTCGTGTGGAACCTGGTCTCAGCAGGCATGAGCACAAGAATCGTGATCAAGTTGGTCCACTCAAAAGAGGACTGAACAATGGGGAATATGGAGACCAAAGAAGCAATGGTGGCCGGTATGGCCAAGGGAGCAATGAACCACATGGGCAAGAGCCAGATGGAAATGAGGAACAATATGCAGCAGAAGGAAGGAGTAAAGTGGGGGGAGGAGAGGAGAACGGTTCTTCTCCTAATTCCTTTGTGCCGCTCAACTTCAATGAGAAACTGTATGAAGCATATGATGATCTGCATTGCCTCGCCCAAAGCTTTAGGAAACCATTCGATGCCCCTGCTATCCTTGTTGTGGGTCATCAAACCGATGGGAAGAGTGCTCTTGTCGAAGCCCTCATGGGATTTCAGTTCAATCATGTCGGCGGGGGAACAAAGACTAGGAGACCTATCACACTTCACATGAAATATAATGTCACGTGCTTGGAACCGGTCTGTTTTCTGGTCTCGGACTCAGGTGACGAAGAGAAATCTCTAGAGGAATTACAGGTGTGGGTCTTGGATATTTTGTGTTGTTATTTCAATATATTGCTATCTCAAAATGGTTCTAGTTGCTGCATAGGTTTGCCTAAGTTTTAGAGAGAGAGAGAGAGCAAAATTGAAATCATTACAGAAATGTTTGACTCAGAATAGAAAATTGAAGTTCATTATTGCCAGTGAGAAAAAGTAATGACACAGCCCAGTGGCGTTGTCCTCAAATGTTAATAAAAGCCAATGCAGTGAATATACGGGAGTTTGAATTTTTTTATTATTCACCTGAAGGTCAATGTTATACAAGATTATTTTGTTATTTCAGCTCTATAAGAGGCTCTTCTCAGTACATGATTAATAATTAGGTTTGTTTATGCCGTTTGTTATGGAAAACCTACAGGCATATATAGAAGCTGAGAATATGAGGCTCGAAAGAGACCCTTGCCAATTTTCAGCTCAGGAAATTATTGTGAAGATAGAGTACAAGTATTGCCCTAATCTCACAATTATTGATACACCTGGCCTTATTGCAGCTCCACCTAGCCGGAAAAATCAGTTACTTCAGGTATACCTAAATCCCTATTTTTGCATAATTTTCTATGACATTGGAAAGAGGGATTTGTGTGCGTAATAATTTTGCATTCTAGGCACAAGCAAGGGCAGTAGAGGCATTGGTCCGCACGAAGATGCAGAGTAAAGAATTCATTATCCTTTGCTTGGAAGATTGTAGTGACTGGAGCAATGCAACCACACGGAGGATTGTGATGCAGGTGCGTGTAGAACTGGCTTTTACTTGGAACATTGACTTCAGAATTTTTTTACTTTCTCGTAAAGCATGAAATATTTTGTTATCTATTTGCATACTTGCTGTACATACCTAATGACATGGATGCAATGTTTAAATATGTTAGAGTGGCATTGGTGTAAGAATGTTGTAGAGGGTTACGAGTCAAGTCAACCAGATATCAAAATTGATGTGCCAGAACCGTGCAGTCGTATGCTGTCCATCAGTTTCTTCATACAAATTAAAACCCTCAGATTGTCATGTGGGCATGCCCATAGTGTCTTATGACACAATCTTCATTGAATCAACCAATGGACCTAAAGGAACTTCAAAAACCATTGGCTGTTGGTTTAGTGCATCTCCTATTTTGCCAAGACTAGGGCATGTGGCAGTGCACATATGCTTTTATCACAGGAATCATTTTTTATGATGCTTCAGTTATAGATGCAGTAACTTCTTTGATATGATTCTAAGCATCTTGGATGAACAACTTGTCACGTTATAGACTGCCATCTCCTCAGACGTGAGGAGAAATTTAGTCAGGATTCTTCTCTTCCTTAGTGATCATACAAATGAACTATTTAACTAACAAAATTGTGGTATATATAAAATAATAAACCAAATTTATCTCGAGATGTATATGATCAACCCACTTGTAGCTTGCAAGCTAAGAAAAGTTAGGTGACAAGATTTCTATCATTTTTTCTGAATTTTTGTGAACATCGGACACCAATAAATTTTGGATGACCAACTTCTGGTTTTTTCAGGTGTTTTGTGATCTACCTTCTACCAACTGTATTCTGGATTGATGCGTTAATCTTTGTCATCTCACTGCTCTTTTTGGCTCGTTAGGGTTTTTTTCTTTTTCTTCTAGGATTTAATGTACTTGCAGATGTTTGATAGCTAGCCTCATCAGTGTAATTACATTTCCATATTTGAGATTTGGTTATGTATTTGTTTCCAATTACAGCAATGAGTATGTGGTGTTAAGAGAATTCTTTCTGCACTTGCCAGATGGATCAAGAGCTTACCAGAACTGTGGTTGTGTCCACGAAATTGGATACAAGGATTCCACAGTTTGCACGTGCTGCAGATGTTGAACTTTTTCTAAGACCACCTCATCGTCTATTGGATGGTAACATTCTAGGTGACAGCCCATTCTTCACTTCTGTGCCTTCTGGAAGAGTTGGTGGTGGAAGAGATTCAGTTTACAGGTCAAATGATCAGTTTAGAGAGGTAGATGCCTGAAACAGAAAGATTCTCATTTTTATATGTGATATTTTTCCATGTAATGCGTGTTTTATTATGAATACTTTTAATTATGTTATGCAACTTTATTATCCATATTTTAGCATTTAGTTAAATTAGTTCACTATTTCAATTCTGGAAACATCTCCTTATTTTCTTTCGGATTGATGAGCTAAACGTCGCAGTGTCTTTTCATTAAGGTGGTTTTGTTGCGTTTAAAAATTCATACTGGGCATTTGCAAAGTAACTCTACAATGTGAAATGGAGAACTAAAACTGAAATTTGGATGATGGGCTTTTAAAACAATGGTAAAAATATACTGGGATGGAATATATAGTACCTTGGATATTGATAATACTTTGCTGTAATCTTCTCCTGTAGGCTATTGCGATGAGAGAAGCACAAGATGTGAAAATCTTGGAAGAAAAATTAGATCGCCCTTTGTCTCCCGATGAACGAGCTCATGTTGGTGTTAGCAGGTTGAGGTGGTTCTTAGAACAAATTTTACAACAACGGTAATGGACATTCTTGTGAGTTTTTTTTTACTACGGTGCTTATTTGTTTCATACAGATGTAAATGCTAGTGGATTCTGCTCTTTATTGGGGAGCCAACTCACATATGTGTGTAGGTATTTGGAAAGTGTGCCTTTGGTTGTACCTTTGTTGGATAAGGAATATTGGAATGCTTCAAGAAAACTGCAGCAAACAAATCAGGACCTTGGGTGAGTCTTTCAGCAAGCATTTGGTTGCAACGTCTGGAAGCATCAATCACAATTTGATATTTGATTCCTGGTAAAAGGCTCTGATTCTGTGTATTTTTGAACTTTTCAGTGAGCTTGATGAAGCAAGACTTAAGGAAAAAGGTCGTCTTTTTAGAGATTCATTTTTGGCTAAGGTACTACGGCTGCTATTTGTTTATAATACGTTCTGTTTGTCCTGAGAGAAATCACAAAATCATTCACATAGAAAAGAAATTGCGAAGGTTTCTTAATATTTTGTCGATGGAAGTTTTTTGGGAGAAAATTTCATGTGCTTGTTTTTAGGGCACTGATATAATTTGATAATGCTAGCATCCATTTTGGACACTAACTACTTCTCACCTGTTTCACAGCTGTCACTGCTACTGAAAGGGACAGTAGTTGCACCGCCTGAAAAATTTGGTAGTACATATTTCCTGTTATCGATTAGGATGCCAAAACTTTTACAGAAAAACTTAACTTGCTTTATGTGTCAAATCTGAATTCTGTTTTATTTCTTAGGAGAAGCACTGCAAGATGAGCGTATAAATGGTGGCGCTTTTGTTGGGAGTGATGGCCTTCAGATGCCATTCAAATACATGCCGGTAACTAATTAGTGCAATTGCTTTCTAGGTGCATATATAAGACTTCCCCATAAGCTGCGAAAATCACAGCTGATAATATACCACTCTTCTGTTAATGTAAAAAAAGAAACTGAGGGTTACCTCTTGATAGATAGCATAGCTATTCAGGTTGTTTTTCTCTCTCAGAATGCAGGAATGCGGCTTTATGGAGGTGCTCAATACCACAGAGCTATGGCTGAGTTCCGTTTTGTGGTTGGTAGCATGAAGTGCCCAGCAATAACCAGAGAAGAAATAGTGAATGCATGTGGTGTTGAGGATATTCACGATGGGACGAACTATTTTAGGTCCTTCGATGGCTGCTCAGTATGCTCTACATTTCTATAACATGCCCCCGCTTAGATCGTGTTTGCTAATTTAATCTTTTCTGCCTTCTCCATGCCAGGACTGCTTGCGTGATAGCTGTAGCAAAAGCAAGAGATGTCTTTGAACCTTTCCTGTATCAAGTATGCATGCATCACAGGCTCATGATCATATCAATCTAAACATATTTTAAAGTACAGCTCATTTATGACTGTATTTATGCGAGAATAAGAACGAAACAAAATACACAACATTGTTTATATCCATGGCATAAACATACATTGTGTTTGTTTTTGTATTTACATTGGTCAAAGCTAAAGTATTGTGGCTTTTCCAGTTGGGGTTTCGCCTCTCACACATATTGAGGAGGCTTCTACCAATCGCACTTTATTTATTACAGGTCATCAGTATTTCGTTTATATTTAACTTTCGTTTTTATGTATCTGCTCCATTTTCTTAGCATTCCTTTGTTTTACAGAAAGATGGTGAATACTTAAGCGGACATAACATGTTTATGAAGCGTGTTTCTGCTGCGTTCTACTCATTTGTTGAGACGACTGAGCGTGGATGCAGAGAAAAGTAACAACTTCGATTGTTTAGTTTTGCATTGTGAATCTACATGCTGCTGTATATTTTGAGCATGCTTTTTATCCTAATATGAATCCAGTTAAGCATAAATGTTTGTGCATTTAGATGTATGGAGGATCTTATGAGCACAACTCGATATGTTACCTGGTCATTGCACAACAAGGTACTTTCGTTTAGTTCAGAAAAGAGGCATCCTGCTTTTACATAGTATGCTTTGAGTGTCTTATGAAGAGAAAATGAGGATTGTTTTGTGAGGAGGTGTTTTATGGTTGTAATACAGAACCGATCAGGGCTGCACCAGTTCCTTGATACCTTCCCAACAAGTGATTCTTCCTCAATTCTGAGTACAAATGGTAGTTTAACGCAAGGTTTAGATGCAGGTACAATCCCTACATCTGTGGGCAGTGGCAACAAACAAGATGGTAGTAAGTCACGTCAAGAATTAAAAGGAAATCCCTCAGCTTCAACCATTGAGACGACCAATAACCAAACAACACAGGCGAGGTTGGTAGACCTCTTGGAGAGTACCCTTTGGAACCGGAGGTTGGCCCCTTCCTCAGAAGAGATCGTTAATGCACTGGTTGCTCAGATCTTCGATGGTATTCGGGATCATTTCGTGACTGCTGCTGAACTGAAGGTGCTTGAAATCTTCTCTCGCTCCCATTTCCGCATTCTTGCAAATTAGGGGTATGATGAGTTTGATGTTGTGAACGTGGCATATTACTAGCACCTGCATAATGAAATCTTATGTCCTATGTGATAGCAGGGTATCTGTGCATTCTACAAATTTCAAATGTTTAGTTAGCTACTTTGATTTCATAAAGTATCTCTGAACATTGGAGTATGTTTATGAAGATATTTCTTTTGTGTATTAGTAGTCTTTCAATGCTCATAGTACGTAGTTACAACCATATTTCTAAGGTAATGAGATTTTGTTCTAAGGCACTCTTATTGACTAGAAGCCTATAGAAGCAGGAATATGTAATGGTCAATAGAATCCTACACTTTCAAGTAAACCATCAGCATCCTCTTTGTTGACAAATATTGTATGGGTTGGTTGTTCTCTACAGTTCAACTGCTTTTTCCTCATGCCAGTCGTCGAGAAATTCCCTGCATTGTTGAGGGATGACCTTGAAGCAGCTTTTGAGGAGGATCTTGACAGTGTCTTTGATGTTGTCCAAGCACGCCGAGCGCTAGAGCAACAAAGAGTCGAACTTGAGTTGGAGATGAAAAAAGTATATATTTCACAAGATAATATTCGATTCTCACGTCAAATATGTTGCTTGCTAATAGTATATTTTCTTTCCAGGTGGAAAGGCTTCAAGAGAAGTTTATGAGCATTCATAAAAGTCTTAGCAGCACAGTTACAACCATGCATTTGCCGAGGAAAGACATTTCGTCAGAGATAGCTTTATTGAAAGTCTCTGAAAAGCTAACTCAGTGAGCCCTTGGTATAGCCTCAAACATACATTGTAATAAGGAGGAAATACATTATAACTGAAGATGCTGAGGGATGCTTATTACGTCTTAGCATATTGCTGTAGATCCACACCATTTCCTGTTTATCAACCTGAACAGTGTACTAGGTGTTTTTATGAGAAATGCAGTCCCCATGGATAAAAGCTCGGCAAATACGATGATTCTCCCTTGGATGGTCAATGTATACATCAAGTATACAGTTGAGATACTTGGATGTGTATGTCCAATACACGGTTAAATTATCTGGTGTACATCAAATGTGTATGTCCAATACACATGAGTATACAGTACAAGAGCTTGGGTGCCTAAATGTTTTTGGAGGCTGTTGTAAGTGCTTGCATTAAGTTTGAATATAGTCATTTCTATCAATTGATTATGTCTGTTTAGCTAAATGTGTACAAGAAAGCAGAAAATGGTGGTATTTTCTAATGCCATACACAATAAACTTTTGTGAAATAAATTTACCCATGATCAATCTATCCTTAGTTCTGGCATTAGGTTATAGTCGTCACTTTATTAATCCATTTGAGGATTTATTTAAAAGGTATGTAGGAAGATTATCATCACTTTGATAAGTTGAATCCTAGGATGTTTATCCACGGTCCAGCAATGCATAAAACCTCCCAATCGGTTCATTAGCTTGATGATCATAATGAGCAATTAATTACCTATCCATATCTCACTTAATTTCATTGTCTCAATTAATTACTGACAGATGCTAATCATAATGAAGACGCATCAGTATGTACAGAATGATCAAGTATTGATCTGAATTCTATCAAATTACCCAAATCTTCTATCAATCAGACTACAAACAAGTGCAGGACTGTGCCAAAGAATTGTTTAAAAGGTAAAAGCATCCGAATGATGCAAGTAATAATGTCATTTTCAGTTCGTTGAAAGTATATCATGTTTGCTAATAGCAGAAAAGGAACGTAATTGCTACCACTTTAAGAAACAGTTATCTCCCAGACTTCCCTCAAAGCCCACATACGGATTCATCTCATAGTCCACTTCTAAGAGCAACAATAAATCTAGATGTCGGATCTCAACTTGAGATGTATTAAAGAACACAAGAAGGAACTGGGAACTTTGAAATTCCACATTATTGCATCATGAACAGTATTGGTGCTCAGAAGACAAGATGAAAAGTATGAGAAGATGAGACAAGGCAAGAAGAAGAGTATCAATAAAATCAGAAGAGCTACAAAAGCCCATTGACAAAAAATTTCATGCATATGAAGTTTATGAGAATTTAACATTTTGGAAGACCTCAATCAGGATATTGATATACAGCAATAAAAAAGCTTCGAATACCTTAACCTTGAGGTTCTCCCCTGTTACGATACATTAGAGCCGATGCCCTCCTGTTCATTCTCCCTAATCATGTTCCGCTCGTGATTGCCATTTGGATCACCTGCACCCACGTTCTGTCAGCGAGTTATGTCAAAGAAAAGTTCAGCTTAATTCACTTGAAGTACACAAGTCTCAACACTTACCTTGGGATTACAAATAGCCTGCCCTTCCTCAAGTTACGGTTCTAGACCTACATGCAATGCTATAAGAGATCAAATTAGTGGACATGTCTAAAGTCTCTTGTGATTTAGCATGTGAAATTCTTTTTATCCTTCATGACATCAGGTTTGACCCCGTAGTATACAACCGCTGCGCTAGGCCCATACAGCATACCAGAACACAACTTGTGATTTCCTGAATGGGTCTTCTCGACATAACCTGTGCATAGGACATTATTTAGCTCCTCTCAAGAAATAGGCAAAACAAAATCACAACTTAAAAAAAGCTACTTACCTTTGTGTGAGTGCTTCGAGTTTAGTCTTCCAATCGTATTGAACTTCGCCCCTATTATTTGTGGACACTGCTTGTCTTTAGATATAACCAAAGAAACACTCTGTTAGTTCATCAGCACGGTTTCCAGAAAGAAACCAACCATTTTAATACAGATAGTCAGATGTCACTCGCTCCTCTATGAGTCCTCATCTCCTCTACTTTAGCTACACCATCCCACCTTCCAACACTTGCATAGATGCTTGACATTAACGTATATGATGAAGCACAATCGGGATCAATATCCAAAAGCTTCTGGAAACACTTATGACCCAAATCCACCTCTGCATAAGTTTTACTTGCAGTGAGCAAAGGTAACCATACGTCTTTGGATGAAGAGAATGGCAATGTCCCAAGAAACTTCTCTGCCTCTGAGAGACTCCCTGACCGTGCAAAAAGGTCAATGATACAAGACAGATGCTCCAAGCTTGGGGTGATGTCATACTTTTTCATCATCATCTCAAAATACTTTTGACCTTCAATCACAAGGCTATTATGGCTACATGCAGTGAAAATGCATATAAACGTTACGGAATTGGGCAACACGCCTTCATTCTCCATATCCAGAAATAATTGTAAAAATTTGCAACCATTATGGTTTAATCCATACCCCTTTATCATTGCATTCCACGCTACTATATCACGGAGAGGGAGGTTATCGAACACATTTTGTGCTTCTACGAGTGACCCACATTTGGCATACATGTCAACCAAAGTACTCCCAACTGAAACATCGGTCTCCAAACCTGTTTTAAAAGCTTCCATGTGAATTTCTCTGCCTTTATCTATTGCATCTAAATTTCCACAAGCTTTTAAGCCGCAAATAAACGATACGTGAGTTCGATTGACACATTCAACATGCATTTGATCATATAAGTTTAATGCTTCTTGGTTTGGTTCATGTTCAGCATACCCTGCAATTAGTGCATTCCATGATATAACATTCCGAATTTGAAGCTTGTCAAAGATCTGATGTGCCTCTGAGAGTATCCCGCATTTGGCATACATGTTGACCAAAGTATTTCCGATAAAAGGATCCACATCAAAACCCTTCCAGGCAATCTCTTGGTGGAATGCCTGGGCTTTTTCCACAGCATTCAAGTTTTCACAAGCCTTTAAGATTGACATATAGGTGATTGCATCTGGGCACAAACCCTTTCTTTGCATTTTTTCGAACCAGTCGAAAGCTTCTTGATGGTGATAAGCATGTTCTGCATAAGCCGTAATAAGAGCATTCCATGCAACAATATTCGGATGTTTGAGCTTGTAGAAGCCTGATTGGGCATCTAAAACAGATCCAAGTTTAGCATACATATCCACAACAGTGCTACCAATAGTCACATCATCCTCCAAACCCCAAAGTACAATATCATTATATATTTCTTGCCCTTTATCAAGAGCTTCTATGCTTGCACAGCTCCTTAAAGCACAAGCTAATATCGGAGCATCTGGCATCACATTCTCCAGCTGCATCTGCTTAAAGAAGCACAAACCTTCTGTGCTAAGGCCATGTTCAACATAACCCGCGATCAATGCCGTCCAAGTCACAACATTTCTCAAGGGCACACTATAAAAAGATTTTTTTGCACTCTCAAGTGAATCACACTTTGCATACATGTCAATCAGGCTGTTTCCAATCAAAAGATCAGTTTCAAGTCCATGCTTCATTATCACTATGTGAATACCTCTACCTTTATCCATAGCTGTCAAGTTGCTACATGCTTTAAGCAGACAAGAAAACAATGCAGCATCAGGCCTGATACCTTCAGACTCCATTTGGTCAAAATAGTCCAATGCCTGTGCTAGAGGTCCATGTTCCACATATCCAGAAATTATGGCAGTCCATGAAACAATAGAGCGGCTACACAATCTTGTGAAAACATGCTGTGCCTCAAATATTGAGCCACATTTCGCATACATATCCACTAAACTGTTACCAACAAATTGGTCGTTATCAAATCCTTTACATGTGATCTCTTTATGAATCGCCCATCCTTCATCGAGGTCTCCTATGATACCCAATGCTTTTAAAATGGAGCTAAATGAAATCGTATTTGGCAAAAGAACCTCTTGCATTTTCTTAAAACATCTCAATGCATCTTCAGCACAACCCTGTTCAGTATAACCCACAAGGAGCGCATTACATGACACAATATTCTGATCCAATGAGTTATCAAAAACAGTCATGGCCTCAGAGAGTGACCAACATTTAGTATACATGTCAATCAAAGAGCTAGAAACAAAAGGATCCATTTCAAAGCCTTTTATGACAATGTCTGAATGGATAAAGTGCCCCTTCTCTATATCTGCTAAAGATCCACAAGCTTTCAAAACACAAGAAAAGATAGATGCATCGGGGTGAATTCCCTCCGATTGCATTTGGGAAAAGCATATCAATGCTCTCTCCCCACGTCCATGTTCTGCATATCCGGCAATCAATCCCATCCACGATACAATATCTCGAACAAGAAGCGTATCAAAGACTCTTTGTGCCTCTATAGAAGAACCATTCTTGCCATATACATCAACCAAAGCACTTCCAAGATAAAGGTCTCTATCAAACCCCTTTTGAAGAATTTCATTGTGTAATTGACAAGGATCACTTACAGCTACTGTACTGCTACGATATGATTTCAATGCACTAGTAAATGTTACAACATTTGGAGATATTGCTTCTGATTTCATGAGTTGGATGCATCTCATCACTTCCTTTACAAGGCCCAGTTGCGCATACCCGGCAATGAGGGCATTCCAAGAGACAACATTTCGGCCAATTAACTTTTCAAAGACATTTTGTGCTTCAACGATACAACCAGCTTTAGCATACATGTCAACCAAAGTGCTTCCAATAAACAGATCCTTCTCGTAACCTTGTTGAACGATGGAAATATGAATCTCTTGCCCTGGTTCAACCTCAGTGAGCTTGCCGCAAACTTTGAGCATAGTGACCAGTACAAAACTACCACAAGAAAAAGCATTCCGATTCTTCATTCTCTGATAAATGTGTAAAGCTTCAAAGTATTGGCCGCATTGGACATAAGCTAACATCATGGTTATCCAAGTTTGCTCATCCTGACATTTCCATAGATCAAACAAATGACTTGCAGTGGCAAGAGATCCACAAGCTATGAACATTGAGACCACGTGACTGCTTAGAGATTCATGAAACTCAAAATTAGCTTTGGAAAGGCGTGCGCAAACAAGATTGGCACTTTGAAGGTCCTTCTTCTTGGTTGCTAGATCAAGAAGGTTTACAAAGGTTTCCATTGTGGGCTGCTTGGACTCATCATCTAGGACATGGAGTGCATCCTCTAAGCTCAGCACTTCCCTGCTCCTGCATTGTGAAACGGACAATGACGCGTAAGCCCGTCTGAAATGAAGTTTGCTCATCATGATTTCTGCATTTCCTATCATTTTTCCTGTGTCTTGCGCCCTGTAATGGAGCAGCATTGCCTCAGCAAGCTGTCTACATGTCGCCCAAAATCCCTATGATCTCGCCCTAGATCGGTAGACCTTCTCGCTGGATAAGCTTTTCTGGGGCATCTTCTACCGATACTATTGTCCTCAAACAGCATGCTTGTCCGATGATGTTACCGATGTTCTTGGCGCCAAGAAAGAATCATCGTCACCCTACAGTTTCTGCGTCCCGGAGGGGCAAAGAGAAGGCAGAAATCTGAGCGATGTCGGTCGGATAAGCTGCCAGCGATGCCAGAGCGTAGCACGGTTGTGCTGCTTCAGATCTTCGATTTTCTCAGGAGAATCGCCCACATGTATCATAACTATATAACGTTTTATGTCCTCCCGGTGCTTCGCTTCTTCCCTTCCTCAGCACAAGGACGTCTGCTTTGGAGCAGCCGCCGCCGCCGACACCGATCGGGAACCAGAGGCCTGCCCTGCAGACATGTGCCCATCATCCTCATTGCTTCTTCAGGTGCCCATTCCTCCCTGGCTTCTTTTCTTCTTCCCGGTTCTCGAAGCTTCAAAGATACGATCTTTGGGCTGTGAAGGGCGGTTCGCAAACGCCAGAAATCCTCGCCTGTGTTGGGGGAGAGAGCTTCGATCCGGACCCAGGAAATGTGCCGATTCTGCTACAAGGATCGTCGATAGGCAGATGTCTGATGGAAGGAAGGAATTGGAAGGCGTGCAAGGTACTTCACATGCAGTTCTCCATCGTTAAAGACTAGGAAAACTTGCTTCTTTGCGAGAGCTTTAGATGAACAAGATCCCAGATCCCAGATTCCAGATTCCAGATCCCAGATCCCAGATCCCAGATCCCAGATTCCAGATCCTAGATCCCAGATCCCAGATCCCAGAGATTGTGCACCGAGCTTCCATATGCTCGCATTCGGAGAACATCGATTGCTGGTAATGTGAGGAAACTTACAATCGATGCCCATCGTCGAGGCAGTGCAGGAACTCACAGTGCAAGCGATTGAAGAGAGAGATCATCTTCGGAATCGATCGATGTCCAGCTGGAGATTGAGGAATACATGAAGAAGAAGAAGAAGAAGAAGAAG
>JBBBWG010013557.1:32960-55852 GCA_037176905.1 Azolla pinnata
GTCACTTGCCTATCAAAAAGGGATGAATACGACGGCCTCTGGGACGTTTGATGAACAACAGCTGAGCACAATGTATATTCTCGCTGTGAGGTTTTTTCAGAAGTGATACTCCTATCACACCCCAGCTAGGGGTCTCCACAAATGAAGACTCTAACAGGGGTATAGATTCCCAACAATCCCCAACAATGATACCAAATTTAGGTCATGCTCCTGCAGAACTACTGCAACAAATGGTACAGGAACATAGCAAAAAGTATAATGAACTTGCTGATGGTTGTCACCCCAACTCCTTGGTGGTAAAATCCATTCCTAACTAGTTACATTACGCATCACACATAAATGTATTGAGACACGCTGTTACCCTGATATTTGTTGCATAACATCTATATATAGAGAAAACTGGGGCAATAATGTCTTGAAATCCAGTTACGAATATGCAGGACCAATAGTTGTATAGGCCACTCCCATATATAGATCGTTAGGAATATTTCCGAACCTTTTCATAAATTATCCATACCCTTACCTTTGCATTACATTAGAGGACACTGAACTCCTTGATTCTACTGATTTTGCAGGCAAAGCTAGAATATCTTCAACAGCAAACCCAACAGTTGGAACAAGTTCTTTCATCTAGAGTAATACTAATATTGTGTTTGCACAAATAATAGCTTGCTTGATCCAGCTCTCACTAGGATTCCATTTGATTATCTGTTCTTTGCAGCATCATTTGGGCAGGATAGCAAACTACGAAAATCCTTGTAACAACCTTACCAAACTATATTATAACTGTATAGGAACATTTACATATATAAAGTCAATTTTCCTATTGCAATATACACATCTTATAATATGTATGGACTGTATTAAGAATATAACAAACTTTCTTCTACAGATGAAAATAGTATTCCCTGCCGAAGGCTAGATGACAGTTCTGTTCAAATTACTGCCTCAAATCCAACATGGGACATTGGTTACGGTCAGCAAAGAAGATCCATTCATTGACAAGAGCTACTGAAACTTTTATCAAGATAGTAATTGAATTGTAGCCATATCTTTCTCAATTAATAGCATTTCTGGCAGGTCGTACAGGCTTCGTGAATGTAGATATACCACAAACTCGGCCATCCAGCACCATGCATGCGCTTCAGCCTCATCAACTTAGCACACAAGAGCTCATTGCTAGTGTCAGAGCTCGGTGCAATCAGACGAAGGAGGTAAAATGCATAGAAGATAGATTCATGCATAACACAAAAAGATTTCTTGCAGTTGGTTTCCAAGATTGTTTTTACATAAATGGTTTTTTGATGCAGATTCTACTGGGAGCTGGATGGAACAGACCTACATGAAGTTAGATTACAAATGACACACATAGAATGATGAATCTTACATAGTCGCTTGATTCCTATAAAATTAATAGCCTCATAGAGGTAAATGTGATGATTTACTAAAAATTTTGTCTGAGAAATTACCCCACGGTTGATTCAGGATGTAAGATAATATTTCCCATAGGAAGAAAATTGTAAGCCGTTTATTTGTAAATAATCCTCGTTGGACTTCTAAAGTCCAGCTATTAGTTATGAACCAAATTCAGCTTACCAAAAATAATTGTGGCAGTCCATAGAGACATAAATAACAAATAAATAAAAGATAATCTAATGGTAATCAAATCCAAGGAAAACCACAAAGGTGTCCCAATCGTTTAAGCACAGAAAATATCTGGATTTACACATGACCGGAGAAACCTGGAAGACTTCACAAAGAAACACTTGAATAAAGGCAGACTATCCAATTGATCTCTATAAAAAGAAAGCAAGTTCAATCATTTATCAAGTGCACATACAATAACCAACCATTCTCGACACAAAGGAAAAACAAACGATGAAGGAGACCATGCTATCCGTCACATAACCATGAAGATTATATCTCAATCAAGATTGCAATCGTCTAAAAGGCGGAACAAGATACCTGATCCTCTGACAACAATGATGTCAATTTGGATATGAGACACAATAGAGTAGATTGGCCATCCTCATGGACCCAAATGGATCTCAACAAGGATTGCACTTCTATTATCTTTGTGTCACCATTTTAAAATATTGAGAGATTTAAATCCCTTGAAATGTCCATAGACAAAGCCAAAACAACCACTTTTAATTCTACTCAAAGGTAAATGCCATAGACAAGCTATCAAGCGGCATACAAAATTCACTAGACCAAGAGAATTAACTCAAACCCTAGGCCCTAGTATTTAGGCAGGGCAAAGGATAAGACAGCACAAACAAGAAAGAAAGCAAAATATCTGGAACTGTCCCTACAAGTGCTACGCAAAAGAGAGAACTTTAACATTCCAATCTACGCAAGCCAATATACGCAATGGATACAATGACACAAATACAACAAGAATGGGCGGAGGAACATTGAAAAGACGGCATATAAGAGAAGCAGAAAAAAAAAAAGAAACACCAAAGAGAGGAGAAATACCCAAGAAGAATACCTTGGGAAGAAGCACAGATTAAGTGACGGAAGCGGCGGCTTCTTCTTTCCTTCTTTTGTTTCAAGATTGAATTGTGGTGTTGAGGATGGAAGCGAGGAGGCCGAGAACAAGAAAGGCCAAGAGGGGGCTCACATCGAGGGCATTGAAGAGAGGAGGAACGATGTTCCTGAAGAGGTTGAGATATGGATCGCACATGTCCCGAATTGCTTGCAGAGGCTGCCGCTCCCATGGTATGTTGGGGAACCAGCTCAGAAGTACCCGCACCATCAGAACACCGCTGTAGAGCTCAAGCCATTTTGCCATCCCTGACGCCACCACTGTCAGCGGCGTGTTCACGCTGTTCGTTGATATGGCCGCAAAACAGAGCAGCGGCATCCCAGTGGCTGCGGCCATGCATAACTCCCTCCTTAGAGCTTTGATCTGCTCCGACTCTGCTGCTGCAGAAGCAGCAGCAGCTAGTGATGATGATGAATCATCTGTTCTCACTACCTGCCCGTGCTGAGTTTGTCGCGATGGACCTAAGGTCTGGGAGACCGATTTGGCTAGGGTTATGGATAGCGTGACTAGAGCCTTGGCGACTGAGATGAGGGTTTCGGCGATGATGGGCGATGGGATTCTTGCGATTGGGGAATTGGGCGATGAAGCTCTAAGCGTTTGGGTTGCGGAAACAGCGATGGGCGATGGAGCTTTCCGGTTCAGGGTTTGGGAGATGGCGATGGCGGAAGGCAGAGCAGATGAGCTTCTGAGGATGGAGAGGGAAAGGAGGGGCTTGGGATGCGCGGAGGAGGAGGAGGAAGAAGGCGGTGGAACAGAGACGGGGAGCAGAGAAGGGGAGAATCTGAGCAAGCTGCTGGCCATGGTGCTCGGAGCAGAGAATCTGTGGAGGAACAGAGAGAGGTATCTACACCGCAGAGAGAACCCTAAGAAAACCCTCTCTTTCTTCTTCTTCTTTCTTTCTTCTTCTTCTTTCTTCTTCTTCTACTCTTCTTCTTCTTTCTTCTTCTTCTTCTTCTTCTTCTTCTTCTTGCTGATCATCTTCCTCTTTGGTAATCCATTTCCCAACAATACTTCGGAGTTCTTGATCAATCTCTCATTAAACCATTTTCTCGATGCCAAAATGCAGATCGGAGTTTGATCAGATGAGAGAAGATCAGGAGTTCTGACTCGTAGAATAGGATGTGGGATCTTTCTGAGGGCAATATGTTAAGGGAATGGTTCCTCTTAATACTTTCTTATAGAAAACGAGGCGAAAATTGCGGCCTCTTATCTTGCATTTTGGTTTCCTTCTTTGGTATCAACACATTTCACGAATCGCTGTTTCGGTAAGCCCCATCCAATTATGAACCGTCGGATTCTTTCATCGATTGGCTAGAGCTTCCATGATTTTTAGGTCATCGCTTTGCAAAAAACACTCGGGAGTCCCTTTTGAAGTGTCCTTCCCCATTTATAAGAGATATAGCATCCTTGACCTAACAGTACTACCGGTGAGAGCCAATTAGTATGAAAACAAATCTGGAGATGACTATTTATGTTACAATTATCATATGAAGTACACTTGGGAGGGATGGTCATGTAAAAAGTTCACATGAAATATGAACCTTCTTAACGGCTTCAAAATGCACTAAAGAACCAGGAAATCTTTCCCTTGAATCTCAAAATTGTCAACAAGACACTAAATTCATAATCACTGCTGATTCATATAAATTTCCCTCCTGGAATGTTGAAGGCATTTTAGAAATGCACTTGATTAGTCCAGGCAGGTTCCATCTTTAACAAAACGAGAGTCGAAAATTGAGTGTGCATATGTACGCTAGAGACTGATGGATATGTACCTCTCCAGGGTGTTTACCTAGAAGTTACAGGATAAATCTGCAAAGTATGCACCAATACCCAACTGAAGTTACAGTTTATCTTTACAAATCTCTCACAATCTGCCTCCTTTTTCAATGACGTCCCTTGAACTTGAACTTCACTTTGAGCAAGAACCGAAGACACACCTAGACAATCAATTTTGCAAAACGTTAACAAACACAAGGCTGTGATGGACGCAAAATCTCACATCTACATATCGATACATAAAAAACCAAGATACCTGATTTGTATTATACACTATGTACTCGTTATAAAGCAAACTAGTGTCTGAGACGGCCGAAGCGACCGGATGGCCACAAGGGACAGAGACATCATTCCATGTTTCAAATTCCGTTTCCAAAGGCTTGTTTTTACCAATTCCTTTTGTTGAATGTTTTCCAGAGGGTGGCTTCTCCATATACTACAAAAATGCAAACAGAAATCAACCCAATGATGCTACTTCACAGGAATTTTCTCGCTTCAAGACTAGATAACCTATAACAGAAGATAAAACAAAATGCCACCTTTGCTGCCTTCAGCTCGTACACATTCCCAAGGGCTACTTCCGAGAGAAGCATTAGGCCGACAGGGTTTGACTTCGACGTGAAACAGTATTGAGCACTCTTGCTGACCAAATCTGCAAAGTATACACCTTTGCCAAACTGTAACCACAGACATAATACTTTAGTGACAAGCCAATGAATATTAAAAAACTGGACTAGTAAAACTCAAATAGTTACCATGTATCCTGTGACAGGTGCCTCTGGAGGAGCTATTCGCAACCCTTGACTAAGAATACCGACATAGTTGGTTGTGCGCGTCCCTACATCAAGATGATTCATTTCGATGTATATAATTGAACAAAAGAATAACATGATCATGATTCCTTTGAATGGAGTCATGTAATTGAGGGTGATATCACAAGACTAATCTTCTAGATCTTTTAACGACCATTAGAACATTAACTAAACATTAAGCAAACAACAATGATAATGTGGTATGCAATATTCTTCCCAATACTGCTGATCCAGTGATAATGTAGTACCTCTTTCAGCCTTCCATAGACCATCATAAATGCAAGATGCTGCCTAATAATGGCTGCTAATTATGATCAATTGAACAGTGGTTTGTTGCCACAAACCGAAAAAGGAATATCAAAAACAGTGAGTACCATGCCACAAAAGCATTCGATTCCCAAGCTTCTCTTTCTGTGGACGGTATGCATTTTCTTCTCCTTCTCTTACAACAGTATATACATCTTCAAGCTCCAAGCCCCATTCCTAACTCATCAAAAAGGATGTATAAAATAATGAGACACGCGAGGATAACAAACTTAAACTTAAGAATTCCATTACACTCTACCGTGTGTGTAGGTGCATGAGTTCTTTCCAGGTACTTCTTAATAAGCTTGAATTCATCACTATCATGTGGTAATGGTATAATATCACATTTTAATTTCCTGTAATTCACATCAAGTGGATCTTCATCTGTGTCGTCACCTGTGGACCCAATTAGCTTTGAAGCCAATTCAATGTCTCTTAAAGCTTCCAGCATATCAATCTGTGAAATAAAACAAAACTTTCAATGCAAATTAAACTTTAACAAAATGGGAGGGTCTAGTCCAATAAAGACCTTAGACTTGAGCGTATCCTGATCCACTATGATCCGTGGATGAACGTGTGGAACTAGGGTGAAAAAACGATTGCTAGCATCAACAAGTAAATTGTTCATCCTATCTGAGTGGTCATTCAAAATGTTTTGAATCTCCGTCAAAACCTGAAAAGCTGAAGGAACATGTAACTTTAAATCAACTAGCAATTTAACTTTATTCCATATCATAATCCACTACCATATAAAAAACTTGGTTTGTCTAGCAAACAACATTTCACTTTCATATTGCAAGTTTACTTTTTAACCTCTCTAATATCAGAAAATTCTCTTAAAATATCAGTCATCAATAACAAAATATCCTTGTTCACCAATGTCTGCAAAGACCAGTTTTGAATCAGGAAGTTTAATAAACAAAAATTCATCTGAAATGCTAATGCACAACATGCTAGGCTTTATTTAAAAATGAAGGTTACACAGACACATTTGAAAGTTTCACTATTTCCAAGCAAAAAAAACAGGAGCGAGGTCTAATCAAAGAGACATTTCATCCACCCTCTAATACAAAGTAGAAATATGGCGACTGATTTTCCACAATCTGGATTGGAGCCACTCTGATTGCTCAGGAGAGAAGCACTTGAAAATATGCCTCAGTGATTATAAATGCTGCTCCCCTCCCCATGGTGCGACACTGTGTAGTAATGTACAAGCAAAATACAGGTACGATGCTGCGGCCAAGCAAGGTACTGAGCCTCTGTGACTGTTAGGGCTACTACCCGATAATACTAAGTACACTCCTCATGATGTACAAACAAACGACTCAAACAAATCCGAGTAATGAAGCTGAAGCCATGCTGAAATATCTACTTTCTTGTTAACGTAAACCTTGAAGTTTATGATCAGTTTTGCTAATGAATTTCAGACAGATTCTGACAATGGATAAAATCGAATTCCTCAATGCAAGCATGAAATAAGAGTTTCCTCTAGCATCTACAACAGCTGAAGGATTCACGGATAATTGTGAGACAGCAGCTTGAAAGATTAACAAGGCTTCAAAGAAAACTATAATGGCATAGCCAATTTTCAAATTTAATAATTAAGCCCAACTTCGGTTCAGTCGAATGGCAAGATTTTCATGTTCATTGATGGTACGTCCACAATCACAAAAAAAGAAACTCAGAATTTTCTTACAAATGGGAAATCTGCTCTTGATTGCAGACATAAACTTCAAACCCCTAGCACCAATAAATAATAAAAGGTTCTCTCAAGTCATGTGAGATGCATGAGTTGTTTTGTTAAGAATTGCAAACCTTGGTCAATATTCCGTTTGCTTAATTTTCCCAGAGGCATTTCAGACATGTTGATCTCGAACTCCATCATAGCAGTCCTGATCGAAAATAAAGCTGATCATGTCAGGATCATTTAGAACAATCGGATAAATCATGAACAAGGCTTAAGACAAGCTAAATTTTACCTGTAGGTCTCCAGGTCAAATAGCATCTTCATTAAACTGATCACACGGGGATCAAGCTTGCTTTCAGTACCAAGGGGCTTCATCTTCTTAGGGGAGCTATTAACTCCATAATCCTTAAAAAAGAAAAAAATCCATTTATTTCACCCTAAAAAATACAGATTTACACTATAACCAGCATATTCAATTTAAAACTTACAATTTCTAGAGGATAGAATTTATTTGGCTGCTTTCGGAAGTCTGTTTTATTTTCCCATGCCTCCCACTCATTCCCTGTCTTCTCACGGAAAAGTCTTTTGAATTCTTTTATAGCATCTGGCTTCGACATTTTATCACTTTTAATTCCACCAATTTTTGAGTTTCCTATTCTTCCCCATCTCCGAAATAGATGGTAAGTATTCTTTTTATCATGCTCAATGATCTGTAAAATGTAATAGCTATAAAAAAAACCCAAAGGTAATCTAAAACGTTAGTTTTGCCCGTGAGTTGAGAATATTTACCTTCTTTAAGAGATCAAATTTTACCTATTGATGCCCGTGGAAAGATCTGATAAGTTGAGTGTTGTGTTGAAAATTGTTTTGCCTACTTCTAGAATATGACCAACATCCTGTAGGCCACTTTCCTCATGAACTGCACTCCTACCTTTGACTTTGACCTTCATAATTGATGAAAACTTTCCAGCTGTTTCTAACATATATTGGTTAACTGGCACCAGAACTCCTTCCTTCATACACTCTTCAAGGAACTCTTCCTTCACGATGGGCACTCGCAAACTCCTGAGGGGATTACACATTTGTATCAAGGTAATAGTCCAAAATGCAACAAGATAAACACACACACACACACACTTACTGTGCAGCTTGAAATTTTTTTTTGTTTGGCTCAACTTCAAGCTCCTCTTCATTGGTCACCACGCAAACAGTTTCTGACAAAAATAACACCATCAAGATGCAAACAACGAGTATTCTCATTGATTGGAAGATCAACAATGAAATGACATACCGGAAGTTATATCATTCAGAAGCTGGCCACCATTGGCAAGAATCTGCTGTTTCCACTTAGCCTGCCAGGAATAAAGCTCATTTAACTCCTTAGAATGTTACTGCATCAAACATTGAGTGAGTATGGCCAAAAACCTTGCATTTCTTGCCAACAATGACAACAACCAATCCTGACAATGCATTCCCTTTTGAGTTCTTTTTCTTTCCAGATCCTTCCACAGATTTCACAACAAACTTATCTCCTGTTGATGTCTTGGGCAGTAAAAGCCTGCTATCCTTCTTTTCCTTTTGAGTTTTGAACCACTGCAACCGATATTCCACAGACAATTTAAAAGTAGTTTACGTTTACAAAGAAAAAACCATACTATGGATAGATCAAGTAAAACCGACCCTGAGGAAAGAAAAACAATACTAATAAATGCTAATGAATAAGAGCAGAAACAATTTTTGTTACAGTTTATTTGATGTTCATTAGAAAAGACTACAGACGGAAAGACACTTACCTTTTTCAAGTAGTCATTATCAACTCCTTCTGGTATCTTCCATTTCCCATTAAGATGTTCAGGAGATCTAGTCAAATAAGTACATTTGCTCCACTCCGAAATATTTCCCATACACCTATACTGCCCATCATGATACTCAAGAAAGCCAGTACATGTAGGACACTTTGCAAGCGCACCAAACAGCATACCATCCGCACTAATTCTCAGAGGAAACAAATTTGTTTAGAAAAGATTACTTAAATAAAATTATGAAGATTAAGAAATAAGGAACTCACCAGCGCTCTCGCAGGTCATATTCAGACCCACGGGAATCTTGATCATTCTCTTCCAGCATCAATCGCATTTCTGAAGTGTTGACATGCTTTTTAAGATTGTCTTTGAGATCCCAAAGTGCTTTAGATTGTTGCTCCAACTGTCTCTCATTGTCAGTGCTGTCCACACCTTTAGTACCCGGTACTTTTTCAGAAGACAGCTGCAGATCACCTTTCCGGGCCCTCTTAGTTTTCTCATCAACATTTTTGGGAGTTGGCTCTTCTTTTATACCTTTTCTCTTTATGCCCTTTGCATTTGATTCATCATTGACAGCAACTGATTTGTTTATACACTGGCCTGCAAATGAAAATATAATCTACTTATGCACAATAGATTAATTATCTTGGGCGTAAGAAAACTCAATCATAATTATACCTGGCTTTAACAGCTTTTTCGTTATCTCTTGATCTTCTTTACTAAGGTTTTTCCAGCCAGGAATTTCTTCAATAGGTTCTTTCCACCAATCAAGGTCAAAAAAACATTTTGCATGCCGCCATGCAGGCACTTTCCCACGAAATTTACCACCATCTGGGGTCACCATAGTAGATACACGAACCTGTGAGAATAAAAAAGACAGCAGAACATATAATAAAAGCCACACAAATCGTAAACAGGCAAAAGCATTAAAGACAAGGGCTTAGGAACAAATAAGAAAAACACAAACGAAAAGAAGATATATAGTTTTTTCTTGTCAATGAGACATAAAATCAGGAAACTGCAGCATTTGATCCTTAGAAACCTCTATCAACAACAAAGGCATGATAAGAAGTTTTCTTTCTACATTTGCACATTGGAATCTAATGGCAATCAATGCATAGTAGCACAAGCTGTCTGTGACACACAGGAAATGCTAAAACATACAGAATTTAGTTTTGACACAAGGACAATGTATAACCAGAAGGAGAACCATATTTTCAGTTGCTGTTAAGATTTGAAAAGCGAATCATTAATTAGATGTACATGAAAAGAGGTGCACGAAATGAATAAAGTCGGGTTCTGTATAACAGCCTCTAATCAAACATAGCTGTAACAGAGATGGTTACAAATGAAAAAAACCATGATCATAAATCCATTTATGTATCCGAAATCCTTATCACTCACAATGTAGTTAAACACATCTCAAAATGTCAACAACATGTCCATCAGAAATCCATCTCCAATGCATTCGTAATTGCTTTTCTTGAATTCTCAGAGCACAGTACCACTTAGTGCACAAGCAAGAGGATGGTCTACCCAGAATACCAATGTGTTTGCCTTAACTCATATCCCCTGTTCCAAGGAGAACATTGAAGTTTCAGATCTAAGTCAAAGAGACTCCAATCAGCAGCCTCAACTAGATTCATCTTTGTTCATTTATAAAACAGGAGTTTTGCCAATCTTGAGGTTTGCGCTTTCTCTACTTCAAGGGAATGCATCCAAATATTTTAAGACTAGCATAGCCCTGAAGACGTAAGGTTATTTAACTAATCTATTAGCTCATCTACTTAAACGTAACTGTTGTGTTTGTTTCAGATATAACAAGTTTATGGCATTTCTAAATGTTTCCGTTCTGTTCCATTCTGCTGGTGAAGTTCCGCAGACTTTCTGGGTATGCTATGCAAACACAAAAGTCAACTCACACCAAGCATGTGTTTAGATACATACTTCATACCTGACCCTTCTCAATCTTTTCAATACAAGTCTTGCAGGTTGCTCTTGAAGATTTGGCAACCTCTATTGCATAGTCCCCATCTCCATCAGAAGTAGCAGCATCAGTATTATCTTCCTCTAGCATAGTGTTGGTTTTTCCATCAACGTAGGCACGGATCTTTACCTGATCTTCCCATCTGAGGTTATCAAAGCCCTCTACGTCATCAACACTGTAGATTCATCAAGAACAGTGTCATAATAGTAAGGCACAAACCTTTGAAATGATCTACAAGCAGAGGTAAGATAATGATAACTATCCAGGTATTAATGGGAGATATAGTTAATTGTGCGGCAAGACTAGAGTAAAAGTCAACTTACGATTTCATCTGCCCTTTCTTTTTGAGGACGCAAGCAGCATGGTGCCAAATCTGCAAAAATGCGTGACTGAATGAAACTCTGATCCACATATGAAGCAAAAAACATACTATGAAAAGATTCTTTAACCAGAGTTAGAATCTGAGATCATCCTAGAGTTAAGTAACGCGCATACACAGCTACGTCGGGCGATACACTAAATTAACTTGTTGATGTATGTATAATTGTATCCAGACAAGGTTAATCGGCGACAATCACGTAAGGATCCAATTTTTCTTTAACAAAGACTACTTGCTCTCTTACATATTACAAGTGAATGCACAAGCAGTCACTCGTCATACAAATGCCTAAATCCATCCTCGGTCTCAAGGGAGGATGCGCGAGGTTCATATGATTCCAACAGCGTCTGTTGATTGTGTGAAAATTGTGAATCAAGAAGTCCTGCAATAGCATTTCCTGTAGTAGTTTTTCTACTGCGATCACGTCCATCAACTAGCGATACTCGTATGACATGGCATGAATAAAAAAAAGGAGTAAGCTTAGCAGCCGTTGAACTTATTATCAAACATCAAATGTAAATACACTTGGCCATTTCTTGCCCCATCGTTTAGTAAAGAAGAGGTCATATAAAATAAGAATCCCAACATGAACAGCACACTGTCAATAATCCACGTCCGTTACAGAAGAGTATTGAGTTTAAAAATTGCAAATGGAGAGATTTCCACTTGAAATGAACGGTCTCTTAGTTTATGACGGAAAACAGGTGTGCTCATTTATGTTGTTCCAACCACTGCCCAAATTCTGATACATTGTTTTCACATTTCCAGTTCCTCAGATTATTCGTTTCGGATAAGGAAGACCTTGGGAGATGGCACAATTATCTGGTACCCAAATAGAAGAAAACCAGAGTTCACATGCACTATGTTTTTTCTTATGCATCTACATATATACAAGCGTGAAAGCATACCAAAATTTCGACGAGGCATGCACCTACAAATGTGCGTAATATTTTCTCTACCCAGAATGTGTGGATAAAAGCTTACCAAAGCTTCAGAAAACATATAATTCTCCGCATCCATAGCCACAAGTTTATGCAATAAGTTTACCCAATACCTCCGCATCCATAGACACAAACACATGCATGAGCTTACGTGCACAATTCTTGGTTTGCACATGCCTGAAACTATTCATACAAGCATACAGAAAACCTGCAATTATTCACAAGTTGCGATTGCCTAAAGTTCGAACTAAGACAGGTACACATTTGCAATTCTCGTAGTCTAAAATCTTTCGGGTGGAACAAAAAGAAAAGAATGCCTGCCAGAAACAGTGGATGATGAACGTACGCATGCACACACAGACAAGCACAAGCCGTGAGATTGTGCACACCCCATACGTGTATCCATAAACACACGGAAAAAAAACAAAGGAGGATTTTTTTTTCGGGGAAGGGAGGATAGATAGGCCGAATTGGAGCTTACAGGCATGAAGCCATCGAATTGAACAGCGGGAATGACTTTGGCGATCCGGAAGGAGTCTTTGGTGATGATGCTCTGGCAGGTTTTGCAGGTGGAGCGATTGGATTTCGCGTACTCGGCCTTGAAAGGCTTGTGGGAAGCGGAAGCGGAAGCAGCAGCAGCCATGGGAGCGCGATCAAAGACGAGACCTTTCCTGTGTTTCTTTCCTCCGCCAGTTCTACAGAAGAAAGAAAACCCTACGAAAACCCTCACCGACCAAAACAGTGAGAATCTTGTCTTTCAGGTCCTGAGCTCAAAACCGGCCTCAACTTCAATCCAATCAATCCTTTTGTTTTTGTCATTTGACATTTTCCAATGGTTGACTTTGGACACCGATGAATCGAGAGCGAGTGCGAAGCCGGTTGACTTTCTCTTCGTGGTCGATCAGAATTCCGGCAGCGAGAGAATCATCTGATGACTCGGTTTAGGGTTTAGGGTTTAGGGTCTAGGTGGTCTTAGTCAGCATTCATTTCGTGTAAATCGGTGTTGCTTGTGTACTTGCCATGCATTGAGAATAAGAGATGATGAATAGAGAAATATGGTGGTTTTAGTCTGCATTTTGTTTCGTGTAAAACTGCTGGTGCTGCTTGTCCAGAACGCTCGGCGAATGAAATGATCGGCTACTTCGCCTCGTGAAAAGGGTGGCCTCGTCTCTGTGCCGCAATGGAGAACAAATAGCTGGCCTATTCTGTAACTTTACTCGAATAGATTACACAATGCATTGGTCTGATAAAAAGCTCGAGATATCGATCCTAAAAGAAATGATTTAGTTCTGTTCTTTCAGATTCGATTTGTTGTTGTTCCGATGTGGGTTAAGTAAGAAGTATCGGGCATCGCCCCGCAATCCGATAATCTCCCAAGGTAAAACCAGTCGTCGGTCAAAAAGGCAACGGAAGAAAGTTTCAGAATTCCAATAAGAAATCATGTTCTGGCATCGATTATACACGACGAGGAAATGTTTAGTAGAAATTTCCAGTAGCTTTTAATCGCATTATTATTAGCAAAACCATTTCGAGGCCCGGGATCCGACAATGCTATTGAAAATCTTCTCCTTCTATGTTATTATTAAAACCTCTTTCCCTTGTCAGAGACATACATCAGAGTAATTTTTCTTCATTATACATTTTTCCTCACAAGGTCTCGTCCTGCTGCCTTCACAACATCCTTGATTACCTACCTCCTGTTTTGATATTTCCCGAAAGGATCAATGCTGCATTTGGAACGTTTGTGCATCTAGCTTGTCATTGTCGGACCAGAGCATTGCATCGGCTTGCATACATTGCTCGCCATTATCCACAGCAAAGTCTATAGAAGGCTTGCGACTTCAAACAATATGATGCAATTTGATCTCGAATCAGCTCCATTTTACTGCGAGAAGAAGAAGCCCCGGGGAGGTTCCAAACCTCGGTATAGATCAAGTTCAAACTGGTCGGTTGCCTAGCGAGTATTTTCCAGCAAGAAATCAAATATATGTATGTACACAGGTGCACAAGAACATGAATCGATGATGTTCCTTTGCGGTGGAGTTAGAGGGAGCCGGGGGTTAGGGTTAGGCTTTCGTGGTCGAGGTTACAGGCGGGTGGAATCTGCCCTGAGATCATTGCATATACTGAGAAATCCTGGTCTGGAGACGAGCATCAATGGTGGTGTTGGGCATTACCGGGGCGCCGATCAGCATCGCGTCGCGGAGATCCACGATTGCTACGATCGCCATTTCCTCCTGCTCTCGGATCGAGCGAAGAAGGGCTTCCGGGTTTGCGAAGAAGAAGGGCAGCATCATTCAGGGGCAAATGCGGGTCCGAATCGCTGCCATCGATGCTTGGCGAAAGCAGCTGATGTGTTGGTAGCGGCTTCGAAGGTTTAGCTGCCTTGGAGCTGGTATTGCAAGCGAAACTGCCCACAACTACTTGAACTGGACTAGCTGCTATCAACACCCCTGCAACTCCTCCCCCGACCACTCTTCCATCGGGTCCAGCAAGAGATACGCTGAGCCCACCTGTTCGGCTTCGCGCTCCGCCCGTGTTCGATACCAGAAAAGACCCTGAAAGCGAAAGTATCTCGAACCGCCCCTGTATCCACACACAACCAGACAGATAACACAACCACCCAATCACAAAATATCCATCAATGCACAGTATACACATGATTGTTAGATCAATCTTCATCTTCATATACATGCTCGCTTCCAGCGGTTCGAGGGTTTTAGTAAGTAAGGCCAAACATTTGCTACATCGAAAGAAAGAGAGAGAGAAATTTATAGCAAACAGATTTCCAGACATTTTCCATGGCAGTTGAGAGTTTGCGTGCGTATCTTACTTCATAAGTAACCACGCCCCCAGAGATCAGTAATTGCCGCAGCGTCACGTTGGAGATGGCGCCGTTTGCTGACAGGATGCAAATTCCTCGGGATCCTTGCTGCGAGAACGACAAGATTCTAGCCGCAACGTCCTACATGTCAAGAAGCACCACAATTATCAATCGATTCGGCCACAATGCGGCTCTGTTTGCTCTCTCTCTCTCGCTTCCAAAGCTCCAGAGACCAAAACCTCGTAAGGATATATATAAATCTTTTGAATGCAAAAGAATTTCAAGCTGCAAGTTACTTGTTAACACGTTACCTCTCCTGTGCCGATTGTAATGGCATGAGGAGTGAAGCCGCTTCCAGTCACAAGCACATATTCACCTGCAGCCCCTGGGAAAAAAAGAAAAGGACATACAAGTTACATACATATATACATAGCTACACAAGGATGATGCAAGTAGACATTGCCCCAAGTTGGAGTTCATGTTTTTCGTCCTCGACGTTAGGTCTTCCCTACAACATATTATGTGATTTTTCTTTAGGTAGGGCAAAGCATTCAGGCTTTTTCGGGTCAGGGTCTCGGGGTGGTTAGGTTGCCCTCACCCCCCAATCTCCCTTTAATCTGACATAGCTAAGCTATGGTTTCTGTTCATTTGAAGCACAATCTGTGTAGGAATTACGAGTAAAACATCATCAAACAAGAGAAGGTAAAAAAAACGTTGTACCAAATGATCCCAATTGTTGTTTCTTGCCGGACCCAGGAGGCCTTCCCCTACTCTTTCTCTGGGCTGCTGCTGCTGCTGCTGCTGCAACTACCGATGTTGGTGGGAAGGGGGAGCTCACAGCCTGGGGAACAAACCCCTTGATAGTGATTGCCACAGTGCCATCTTGCCCATACTTGCGAGGCCTCCCACGCTTCTTCTTCACAAGGCTATGGTTAACAGAATCAGCAGTGGGAATATGCCTAGACATAGTGAAATGTCCAGCTAGAGACTGCTCGAGCATTGCCGAATGTGGGCGTGGAACCATGCGTTGAGTGCCCATTTCTTGCGCCATGTACGAAGGAGGGGCACTCATGTTGATCGGTGTAGCTGCGATAGTTCCTCCTGCTGCTTGTGCGTGTGCTTGTGCTTGTGCTTGTGCTTCTTCTTCTTCATCTTCCTCCTCCACTTCTTCTACTTCTACTTCTTCTTCTTCCTCCTCCTCCTCCTCCTCCTCTCCTCCTCCTCCTTCGGCGGTGTTGCCTCGCGCGATGTGGAATCCGATGTTGAATGCTCCAGGTGCATTCCCATGGCCTTGCGGCGTTGTTGTCGACGGATGACCCATGTCGATGCTCTTCACATCCATGCACAACCTACTCTTCTCTTCCTCTCGCTCTCGCTCTCTGTCGAAACCTCTGCAACAAATTCTTTCTCAAAGGAAATCAACTCCTCCTTATGTTATGGAGCCTTAATCTTCTCATCTTCTCTTGATCTTGTATGTATGTATGTATGCATATACAGATGAATGTGTGCAGAAGTATCCTTCCTCTTTAGAGAGAGGGTAATGTCTAAGACTCGAAAACCTTGGGAACTCGAAGTGCCTCTTAGAGTTACACGTTCAGGATTTGGGGCTTAAAGCTCAGGATTTAGGATTAGGGTTCTTTTCCAGATTAGTTAAGAGCTGTGCAACAGGTCTAGGGCTAGTGTTGCTTCTCCTTCCTCCTCCTCCTCCTCCTCCTCCTACTTCTTCTTCTTCTTCTTCTTCTTCGTACAACTTAACTCTTTCAGGGCTTGAGGTTGGCTACTTGTTTCTTGCCTTCATACGAATTTAGGGTTTTTGGGGTCAGGGATTCCACCGTTAGTCTAAGAGCCCGTGGGTTCGTTCCCTGTCTGTCTTTCTGTTATTTTCCCTTCAGCATGCTTGTTAAACTTGCTGAATGAAAACACAAGTAGACTCTGCAGCCGATTCACCATCAACTTCCCTGCCTCGATTCTTCAGAGCTACGGACAGACCCCTGGCAGCATCAACCAGCATCACAAAAGGGGAATGCAAAAACCCAGAAAAGAGCCTATAATGCTCAAATTTACAGCTAAAACCCAGAGAATTTGGAAGCACGACGGAGAGGATCAGAGCCCACAAAGGCCAGGAAAGAATTGAGCAGGGGAAGGTCGAAACCCGCCCAGGATTTGCGAGAAAACGATCAGAGATGCGCAGATCCATGGCAGTAAGCAAGTGGAAACCCGGATTTTTCTTACAAATGGGCAGGGAAACAGCCTACGAAATTCCGCCATTTCTTCTTGGGGCAACGGATTCAGGCCACGGCAAATCGAGCTGGGGCGCGTACCTGAGGAAGATTTGCAGACTGAATTGGAGGGATCGAGGATTCAGTGCAGCAAAAGCAAGCTCCTTCTATCTCTGTTTTTCGGACACAACAGGCAGAAGAGAAGAAAGGAGGAAGTTTGTTCTTGCAGAACAAGAATAATTTCGTGGAAAATTGGGAAACGATACGAGGTTTTTATACAAACAGTAGTGAGATTTTAATTTTTTGTTTCTTCATTTCTAAAATCGAAACAAAAAATATAAATAAATCTATATGTGCGGAATTATAATATTTTGGAAATTAGTAATTTCCTTCTTCCTTTCTGGGAATTTGTTCTTTGTGCTTTTTTTCCTGTTATATTTTATTTTCTCCTTCTTTTTTATGGGAATCTGGAGCCGTCTTTTTGTTTTTTTTTATTTTAAATATTCCGGCTTTTTGTTTTGTTTTTGTTTTTGTTTTTCCTTATTTGGGCTTCGATTTTCTTTTTTTTTTTTGGTTTCCTAAAAACAAGGAGAGAGAAAACGATATATATTAGAAAATAATGTGGAGAGAGAAAACTTCACGGAAAACCAGAGAAATTCCGAAAAAAAGTGCGAAAAATGCCAACCAGAAAAGAAAAAAAAAGGGCCTTTAATTTCCAGAAAAAACAATTCCAAAAACTCTCAAAGTTTTGGGGAATCCCCTCCGCCCCCAAGTAACTTAATTAATTAATTAATTAATTTTATTATATATTAATCTTTTTCGGGTCCGTAAAGTAGTTTATTTTTTACCACCGCACCAGAAAAGAAACAAAACATTTAAAAATGTAATTAATTATTAAATAGAGCTGCTACAAAAAAGAATGAAATAAATTGCGTGTGATTTTCTCCTCCTCTTTTCTTTTTTCTTTTTTCATTAATTGTTTTTTTTTTCTTCCCCCGTCTTTTTATCGTTTCCCACGACCTTTTTGCAGCCTTTTTCTTCTTTTTTCCTTTTTTGCGAAAATAAAAAAGGGCAGGAAAATGGGAAAAGGGAAAAGGAAAGCGGGCGAATATTTAAAAGAATAAAACAAATGGGGGGGAAAAAAAAAGGACTTTTTGTTTTTGTTGTTGGGCGTCCACTTTTTTCGCGTGGGGCAGAAAAAAACAAAAACAAAAAAGCGCGGAATTAATTAAAATTGTTTTTAAAGAACGACTCCTTTTTGTTTTATTTTTTTATAAAAAAAGTCGCCTCTTTTTATTTTTTGCCCTTTTCGCTATCGCTGTTTTTTTTTTGTTTTTTTTTATCTCTTTCCTTTTCTGATTTTCCCACCCGGATTCCGTCAATTTTATAATTAAAAAAAAACAAAAACAAACTCGGGAGAAAAATTAGTCGCTAATATTTCTTTTCCATTTCGATGTCCTGAAAACGACCCCTCCCCAAAAAATATCGAATTTTCTGTTTTTTAAAACAAATAAAAGAATTAATAAATTGTCTTTATTTTGGGCTTTCTGCTTCATGTGTATTTTCTCCCTTCATACACATTCAACCATACCATACATGCATGCAAATTATACAGTATAGGTATGCAAGTATGTATGTATTTTGGTATGTATGTAGTATTTTGGTATGTATATATGTATTTTGGTATGTATGTATGTATTTTGGTATGTATGTATCTGTGTAGGTATGTATGTATGCAGTTTGTATGTATGTATGTATGTATTTTTGTATTCATGTATGTATTTTGGTATTTATGTATCTGTGTCGGTATGTATATTTGTATATTGGTATGTATGTACTTGTCTAGGTATATACGTATGTATGGATGGATGTACAATACTCATCATACTACATGTATCACTTGCATATATACATAACCAACACTTCTCCTTTTTGTACTCTCAGATCCAAAGCTTAGAGTGCAGAGGTTAAGATGGATGGATCGATGGTTACAGACCGTAAGAATGCCCAGAATGGATCGACGATCTGTGCGCTCGACGCATTCGGTCTCTATTGCAAAAGGATGCACAGAGGCAGTGAATTATTGGTTTTTTTTTTGCAGTTTTGCCTGTCGTTCTGTTAACTCGTTTATCTCAGATCGATACGAGAATGCGAACACCTAAGTTAATTCCCAAAAACTCTAGTCCCTCGTCGATCTTGGACTGAGAGCAGCTGTAGGGAGCATCCATGGCTGAAGATTGTACATCCGACTTTCTTGAGCAAAGACGTTGTTTCGCACCGCTGTGTTAAGTTCTTTGTTCCGACCAAAGATAAATTTGTTGCCTTTTAAGCAAAGCTACAACAGAGAGAACCCCCATGAGATCCAACCTCCAAATGGTGCTTGTAACGATAATTTGGGGGTATAGTGGTACTATAGGCAGGTCCTGCCACGATATACATTCATGCATTGGTCGTATTTTACTCCTGATTCTTGTAATGGTAAAACCCCAAGTAACGTTGTTAGAGTTGTTTGTTGAATTCTGAATGTCAATCTGAATTAGAACCAAGAGGCATGCTAAGCTTCAATCACGTGACCTCTTACATTAGAAAGACAACAGTTTAACCGAAAAAAATATTTAACACATAATCATATGATATGATATTAAAGTAACCCATGTTCTGGAAGTTCCCAAGGAACTTCCCGAAAGGTCTAGAATCTTCCTAGAGGCTTCTGCATAATATCATTATGAAGCCTACACGATGAGCCAACGCACGAGTATAAATACGAGGATTCATCATGATCTTAATCAAAGGTGAGCAATGCTAGTTACGCAATTATACATTTGGTGTATGTCATCGCATGCTTTTCTTTCTAATATCTTGTCTCTTGCCCTAGCTTAGCTCGACTCTCTATTCGACTCTGCTCCATCTATCCGTGATGACAAGGACTGTGCAGTTTGTTCGATTGTTTTAAGATTGGCGTTCAAAAGCTTGTGCATGGCTCGACTGTTCGTCCTATCACGACAAACTTAAGGCCCAGAGACAAGAAGAAGAAGGTTCCGCTTCCTCGGACGTCTTGGGATCGATGCAAAGATGCAACCAATTGAGATTTAGGGCGAAAACAAAGGCGAGTGGTTCCGATCGTTCCTGCTTCAATTTCTATAGTTGTGGAAGCGCTATTTGTGTGATCTGTTTTGGCGAGCAAAGTTTTAAAGCGAGGCATTCGATTCATTCGATCTATTTTTCGAAGCCAATCACCCATCAGTTCATCTCCCAGACTACTTTGAAGTTCGTTCCACAAGTCATACAAGCCACCAAGTGGTAAATCATGCATGCTGAGCCGACTGAATGATAAAAACCATTGAATCTTCATGGTTCACACGGCTTCAGAGACAGAAAACGAAATCGATTATCATCGCAAACGGAGCACTTGGTTGCTTCCCTTCTTCCAAATGAAAAATTTCAATGCAATGACAAAGCTGCTACTTCTCTCATTTCATCTCCAATGCAAAAAAACCATTTACTTCCCTGTATGTATGTATGTATGTGTGTGTACAAGTCTTCTGTTAGTTAGGCTTACATTAAATCAGTTTCAATGGCCACTTGACGGATAGGATCCATAGCTCTAATATACAGATAAGTTATCTGTCTGTCTGTGTTTTCTGTGTTTGTGTGTGTGTGTGTGATACAACCACCACACCACAGCTACCAAGCTGGTAAAAGATGTAGTAGTGATACAAGGAAACCAACAACATCTCTTTTGCCTTATGATACAAAGAATTGGGTGAGCAATAAACTCACCTAGAGATAGGTAGGTACATAAATACCTAATTAAATGATACAGCTATGGATTGTACATATACATACATTGATACATAGATACACATACATACATGTATGGATTGATACCCTAAGCAGCTATATGATAGGTAGATACACAACTGTCATGACAATCTGTGTATACTATATCCTTTCCCAATCAAGTTAAGCCTAGCTGTGTAGTAGTGTATGTATAATATGTATAGATTTTGATGATACACATCTCCTTTGGCCCGACTACTAGTTTTGCACCTTATATGTTCATCAAGTTTACATGTAGTCTCTAGTTTCTCTGCTTCACTACCCACTTTCTCAGATATTGCAGCCATATGTTTTTGACCCAGCCCACATCAATCTCATGGCAGCTACCACTTGCCTTCAGTCCGTGGGGGAGAAGGGATCATTGCAGGTGGTCTCTGGAACCCAATTCCAGGTTTTGATGAACCCAACAACAAGAAAACCATCAGGTATATTGGGTGGTTATGTTAAAAGCCAGATTGACCTGAGCCAAGACACCCCCCCTGACCTTGGACTTTGCCCACATTGACCATGAATTGATTCAAGTTTGGCACCTCAGACTGCCTCGGCCTCAGACCTTACCAGCTCCACTGGCTTTTCCCCATGCCTTTTGACTTTGCCACAGCATTCTACCAGGATTCATGTAGCTTCCTCCTGTGCTTTTCTGCTTCCCTGATGGGTGAGATGATCTCTTATTAGATAGGTAGGTAGCTAGATAGATATGGCTCCTCAATGTATGCTGGTTGGCTGGTTCTGTGGCCCCTTAACGTTTCCGTTTGGACTTGAGAACAGCTGAGGATGGGTTGCTGTGCCAATTCCTCTTCCTCTGGTTGATGAACCAGTTGTTGATCTGCTTCAACTGCAGGCCTGTCTCCTGCACAAGTCGTGCTTTCTCATCCTCCTGAGCAGGGGAACAAAAACAAACAGAACAAAAAAAAAAAACACACAACATTCAACTCGGTCAGAGTTCCCTGCAGACCCAACATGTGCTTTTTCTCTCTTTGCAAATACCAAACACACAAGAAGACCATGTCATGCTGCTCAACGCATAAAAGTCCATGATTTTTACACCATTGCAAACTCCCAAACTCATGCTTCAAGAGGTTGCGTTGAACAGTAGAGTGTTTTGTTTTGGAGATTTTCCCCAATATTTCTCGTAATATACCTTAGAAGAGAGAGCCTGCTCCCAAAAATGTCTCCATGTTGGACCACCCAATGATCGGCAGAGAGCATCCCGTAGTTAGTTGCAAGATCGGCAGATTGTTAGTTAGTTAGTTCGTTAGCCAGCCACCATTAGGGCTTTTGAAGCCAGTTGGTCTTTGGCAACAAGATCTGATTGTGTTAGGATTTTCGACGCTTCCATTCAGCCTTACTGAGCAAGATTAAAAGCCAAAATCAGTTTTTTGGTCCCTCCTTTCTTCCTTGTTATCTGGTATATCGGATCAAGCTCTTCTAATAATATTAGCTTTTGCTACATTTCACAAGGCGTGACGATTTTCTATCACTAGGGGCATAAAACTGTTAGGTCTGGCCATTTTAGGTTTTCTGAGAAAGAGTTTTGCGTCTGTACAAATTTGTTTCTGGCAGGGGATAAACATGGAGAAACCATGATTGGCTATGATTTTGCAAGCGGACAAACCGTTGGAAAACTGAACTACCCAAGACCACAACGAGAATATTTCGTGTGGGTTTCATAAAAAGTGAACAATCTATTATGTCCGAAGCGCTATGGAAACTATATATAGGTAGATGCTCTTTCCTTTCCAAAAAAGAGCCTCTACTAGGTACT
>JBBBWG010013557.1:55952-70792 GCA_037176905.1 Azolla pinnata
CAGAGCATACCGCCCCATCAGTTTGTTCAATGACAATTTGACGGCTCAATCTTGGAACAGCCAGCATCACCAAAATAAATGAAATTAAGCAGCAGCCTCAAAACCAAGAAATTCTAGATACTTTTTTCTCCGAGCTGAGTTTCAAAGTTTTGATCAATCTCAGCCATTGCCACAGGTCAGGTTTAGAAGTAATGGGAGCTAGATGCTTACTGTCGGATATGGCCATTTCGAGTGAGCATGCCACCAGGACTTGAGAACAGAGGTTGTATCCCCGGGCAGCTTCCCTGCCCTACGCTTGCGTAGAATTTCTTCCCGCACATCCACAATCCTCTCTTTGTAGCCCTAGAAAAAGACACACAAGAAGAAGGAAAACAAAAACATGAGCGTCGCTGGATCGGATCAGTTCAATGTTTCTTTGGGTTACCTCGTTCGAAGATCAGTGCTGAAAGGCATGAAATTTGCACACACAATCCGGGTTGAATCGATGAAAGAGCATGAGATACACACATTCGATGGATTGATCGATCAGAGACCATAACACACATCCACCCACAACCAGCCAGGAGATCAATGAATGAAAGAGCATGTAAAACAAACATGATTCATCGATCGATTGATCAATCGATGAAAGCGCACGAAAATTATACGCACATACAATTGATGGATGGATCGATCAGCAAGCATGAAGCACGTGCACATACGATTGTTCGATCATAATCGAAGAGTGTATGAATGACACAGACGCAAAATCAGCCGATTGGTCGCAGAACAACGATCCCGATCAAAAGGCATGAAGTATGCATACACAACTGGTTGAATCGAGACGAAAAAGCATGGGATACACACACATATGATGGATTGATAGATCAAAGAACCACAACACACAAACACCCACAACCAGTCGGGGGAGATCGATCGATGAATGAGCACGAAAACAAACATCATCGATCGATGAATGAGCACGAAAACAAACATCATCGATCGATGAATGAGCACGAAAACAAACATCATCGATCGATGAATGAGCACGAAAACAAACATCATCGATTGATGAACGAGCACGAAAACAAACATCATCGATCGATCGATGAAAGTGCATGAGAACAGATGCGGATCGATCAGCGAACGGGAAGCACACGCACATACGATACCATCGATCGATTCCAAGACTGTATGGAATGGAATAAGACAGAAGCAAGACCAGGCGATCGATGTGGATCCATGGCGGATCAGTGAGGGAGGGAGCAGAAGAGCACAGAGAGAGATGGAGAGACGTACGTTCTTGAGCTCGTTCTTGAGCTCTTGCCTGACGCGTTCCATGAGGGTGCGCTCGGTTTCGGTGGGGATGAGGGGCCCGAAAGCTCCGCTCATGTCCGAGGCGAGGCCACAGTCGAAGCTGCCGCCGGAGCTGCCCTCGAAGATCATGCTGCTCCCGTCGCTGTCCATGGCCGCCGCCATCATCATCACGCCCGAGCCTCCTCCAGCCGACAGTGCAGAAGGCGCAGATGCCTCCTCCATCATCTGCTCCTGGTCGTCAGACATGGTTGCCCCTGTGCCCTCGCCTGGTGATACGCCTGCCATGGAGAGAGAGAGAGAGAGAGAGAGAGAGAAAGAAAGATCTCAATCGCTCGCAGCCGCCATGGCAGCTTCTCAGAAGGGTTTGCGTTCCGCTGCACAGTTCCAGTTTCATGCGGGCTTCCTCTGAAAACTAGGGTTTTCCTGGTCTATGCAGGAAGGCGACGACTTTGAATGACCTTCTTGGGCTTTCGATTTGGGCGTGTGTTCTTGAATTAGGGTTCTTTGTGCAGGCAAAAGGGGGCCCCGTCGTTTCTAGGGTTTCCTGGTCTATGTGCACAAGACGAGGGAGCTTAGAATCATCTTCTTGGGCTTTTCAATTGGGCGTGTTCTCTGTGCAGGCATGGAATTAGGGTTTACTGATGCAGTGACAAGCACAGAGCGAAAGTGAGAGAGAGAGAGAGAGAGAGAGAGACGGAGATCAGCTTCATATGAATTAGGGTTTCGAGATTCGTACCTGTTAGGTTTAGGAGGGTCTGCTCGAGCTCCCAGCATGCCATCACAGCTTCCATGGCATGGATCTTCACGTGCTGTTGCAGCTGTTCTTTGAATGTGCAGAGAAACAGCACATAGTGGGCCTGCAAACCGACACAATCCACCATCGCCACGTTAAGAAGAAGAAGAAAGCAGCGATGGTAGCTCCGCATGCCAGCAGCACCAGCAACATTACCATCAAAACTGCTACCTTAAATACTGCTTCTTCCGTTTCCACTGTGTTCATCTTCCCTTCTCTCGGGAAATGCGCAGCTATGGTAGCATCAGAATCAGGGATGGGAAGAGAGAATCAAGGAACGTTTTGCTCGATGAGTGTCGGAAACCCTACTTAGGAACAGACAGGCACAGAGATATCTAGAAAAGGCCATGAATTGATGGCAATTTAGCAGAAATGGGGAGTGATTCCGGAGTGATCCATCATGCCCCGGAACTCGAAAAAACAGTAGATAGATTTGGGGGTTTTTAATATACGGAAAGAATGCGTACGACGCTCCAGGATTAGATCCAAGGCAAAATGGGTCGTAGTAAATCGATTAGGATTCGATGGGTTTCAGAGCTGATGCAATTTCTTCACTTCCGCCCTGCAGCTCGGTGAAGAAGAAGAAGAAGAAGAAGAAGAAGAAGAAGATGATGATGATGATGAAGGGTAATTAATGGCGAGATCATGCAGAGAATCTGGTCGAATTCTAGTGTTTCTCTGGACCAGCTCCAGAGGAATGAAAGGCCGCTTCCTTCCATCTGCAGATTCTGGGGATTCATGGCGAAACAAACAACGGAGGAAAGCTTGGTTCCTCTGCAGAAAACAGGAAGGAAAGAAAGGAAGAATCCATGGAAAGCTCGAGGATTAGATGAACACTGCGACGATTGGAACGGAGGAGGAAGCTGAGACCGCAAAAAGCTTCGGCCACGAATCAGTACTGGAAATCCACAGCTTTGCGGACGAATCATCAAAGCAGAGGTCTGTATAAAAAGAGCGAACTGGCCTGTGCTATAGATAGATCTCTACCCTAAATTGCAGGCTATGGCGGAGGATCTCAGCAGATCATCAGGGTCGGAAGGAAGAGTTCCTTCCATGGTGCCTGCCAGGTTGTCGCAGGTGAGGATCATGAATGTGGAGGAAGCAAGATCGGTTAGGGTTTCTGCGGTTTGATTGGAGCTCGGCACTGCAGATCAGAGTCAGATCAGAATAGAAAGGGGCAGGGAGTGAGGAGCGAGTCATCACCATGAATCGATCGAGCTCTTCCTTCTCCTCGCCGACGAGGGAGCCGACGGAGCTCTGCCCCAGGCTCTCGTATTTGGCTATGGCCTGAGGAGCTTGGGCGATCTGCGCATCGATCCGAGGCAGCTGATCCACAGGCGTGGCGATCCGCAGGCACGAGACGTGAGCAGCCAGCAACTGGCTGTACAGCGGATGCATCGAGATCTCCGCCTTCAATCGAGAACTCCATAGATTGTTGCTGCTGTTGTAACTGGAATTCCTGCCGTTATCCTGCATATTGCAGTGCTCCTGTTGATGATGCTCCTGTTGATGCTGCTGCTCCTGTTGATGCTGCTGCTCCTGATGATGATGATGGTGGTGGTGGTGATGCTGATGATGATGATGGCGGTGATGATTGTGCTGGTGATGATGCATCATATCCTGATCTGCTGAATCTGCTTGAGGCACTACTACTACTACGCCATGGCTGTGATTGTGGCTATTCTTCTGTGCCCCGGCTGCTGCTTCTTGTTCTCCTCCTCCTCCTCCTCCTCCTCCTCCTCCTCCTCCATCTGCTCCTTCTGCCTCTGCATCGATCAAATCACTGTTGTTGCAGGCGGCATCGGAGTGCAGATCAACCAGCAAGCTTCCATGGCTATGGCCGTGGTGGTGGCGGCGCTGCTGCGCCTGCTCCTGCTCCGGCTGCTCCGGCTGCTCCGGCTGCTCCTGCTTCGGCTGCTCCTGCTGCTGCTGTGGATGAAGAATCTGCTGAGAGAGGTGAGCGATGGCGGCAGCGCTGTTGATCAGGCTCTTGTTTGCCGTGGCAACTGTAGATGCGACCATGTCTGCAGAAGCTGCGAGGTTCGGCGCCATAGCCATGGTGGGAGAGGCGGCGGCGGCGGCGGCGGCGGCGGCGTTGTGCATCAGCCATGGGCTAGGGGCGCTGCTCGAATTAGGGCTAGGGCTAGGGCTAGGGCTAGGGCTAGGGTTAGGGTTAGGGTTAGGGTTAGGGTTAGGATCAATGGCGGCGTGATTGAGGTGCAGGAAGCTGCGGTGCAGGCGGGGTGCATCGTCGGAGGAGGCGTTCCATTTCCTCTTGCGCGAGGCGGCGGCGGAAGGAGCAGGAGCAGGAGCATGGCCATTCTGAGGGACCTGCACACAGCGATGGAGGAGGAAGAAGAAGAAAGAAGATGAAGAAGAAGACGACTAAGGAAAGGGAAAGGAGGGAACTGGTCGAAGAAGCAGACGAAAGGAAGGGAGGTTTTAGGTCAGACCTGCGCAGCAGAAGCAGAAGCAGAAGCAGAAGCAGAAGCAGAAGCGCTGCTGATGAGCCAAGTGGGAGGCGGTGCAGGGAGCTGCGGCTTGTTGCTGCTGCTGCTGCTGGCGATGGCGATGGCGATGGAGAATGAGGAGGAGCCAGAATTAGGGTTAGCAGCAGCAGCAGCAGGGGAAGAAGCAGACGCAGCAGCAGACGCAGCAGCAGCAGAAGAAGAAGAAGAAGAAGAAGAGGAAGAAGAAGAGGAAGAGGAAGAATTAGGGTTAGCAGCAGCAGCAGCAGGTGGTGGTGGAGGATCGTACGAGGTCTTGTCCTCCATAGCCAAGAAACACACAGAGAGCGGCTGCTGCAGAAACGAAAACCCTAAAAAAGGGTTGAAAGGGAAAGAGACGACGACGCAGGGGAAGCCCCGCGCATGCATGCATGCATGCATGCGCCGCCCACATGCATGCATGCATGCATCCATCCATACATCTTGGCCCCATGCATGCACATGCGCTCCGGGATCATTTTCTCCGTCGTCACCATCCTCGCCATCACCATGATGGTGTCCATGCTCCCCCCATCGCCATCGTCTAAAATTTATTCGGACAAAGTATTTATTTAATTATGTTTTGTCCCGAAAGCGACGGAATTCGGTTTTCCTTTTTTTTCCCCCCATTTCTTATTTTCCGGCCGCCCTTTTTAAATAAACCTGTTATTATTTATTATGTCCTAACGAAAAACAAAAATTGTTTTTTGTTTTTTTTGTTTTTTTTGTTTTTTTTGTTTTTTTCGGGGAGGGTGATTTTCCGTCTTCTTTTTTCTCTTTTTTTTTTGTTTGCTTTTGTGGCTGCCCTTTTCCAAGCAACAAAGAAAAACAAAAAACCCAAAAAAAATAAAAAGGGGAAGAAAAGAGAAGCTTTAATCCCTAGCGTATGCATACATCAGGGGTATGTATGTATGTGTGCATGCATGCATGCGCGCTATGGCACGTGCGGCCAGTATGCATGCCATGCATGCATAGGGAGAGCGGATGATGATGAGCATGGTGGGGATCGGTGAATATGGTGATGGTGGGGGATGCTACAAATGATTGGTTCACCAGCGCCGCCACCACCATCATCACCATCATCATCATCACCATCATCAACATCACCACCACCATCACCATCATGAGCAGCACAATTATCATCAACATCCACCACAACCGCCATCACTACCATCAGCATCATCAGCACCACCACAGCCACCATCACCATCATGAACATCACCACCACCGCGACCACCACCATCACCATCATGAACGCCACCACATCATCACCACCATCATGAGCATCACCACCATCACCACAACAGCCACCATCATCACCATCACCATCACCACCATCACCATCACCACCATCATCAACACCATCATCACCATCACCACCACCATCACCACCATCATCACCATCACCATCATCACCATCATCACCATCATCTGAAGTCGGTGAGACGACGGCGAGGATCCGACGGACGGGATCGGCCACCGATCCGCTCCCTTGTTTGCTCGTGCAAAGTTTCGGCAAAACAGACAACAGCGAGAAAAGCTCATCGATCGATCGATCAATTTACTGGGTTTTGATTCAACAACAACAACTACTATACACCAACTACTACTACTACTGTTGCTGCTGCTGCTGCTACCTACTACTAGTCAGTCACCATGAGCGAATCGACCAGACTCTGCTTCATTCATACGCTTGCTTGCTCGATCGATCGAGGCGTACATTGTACATTGATCGATCGATCGGGTCGTGTGGTGCTCACAAGAGGGAGCTCGGGCGAATCACCGCATCAAGACATGTGTATATGCATGCATGCATCGTATTCATGACCCGGCGGCGGCGGCTGCAGCCGTCCGTTGATGCCCACTGTTGTCTGCCTGTCTGTCTTCTTTACGCGATCGATCGGCGCCTGTACGCGGCTCACTGTACATTGCGTACATATATTTGCCTGTTTCCGTTAGTCATTCTTGCATCAAAGTAAAAACTCCTCCTCACATTAGTCATAACTTGGTCTCAACTCAAACGATACAAGTCGTTATCGATCATTCGTTTAGCTATGTAATCGGAGGTCGAGATATCCAACCGAGGCGGTTTGTTGGTTTAGGGTTTAGGGTTTAGGGTTTAGGGCAGACTTGTCCGTTGAAAATATCGTCAAATTAACATCGATTTACCTTCAAACAGAGCGAGTGATACCCGCGAAGAAGGAGTTCCCAGAATGAGCCCCTCTCTCTGCCTCTTTCCATGCCCAGCGGAAGCATGGTATAACATCCTTCCTTGACTTCAGGGATGCGAGTTTAAAATATCGTCATCCGTATGTGTTGATTCACATCGTTTGAAAGGGTAAAACTGCGCTACTGTTACTGGTGCGACAATCACCTCGTCGCTAATTGATCCGTCGAAGTCGTCTCGACACTTGGATTGCTTGATGGCACCTATGAACAAATGACTCGACCAGAGATGTTTGCAGAGTGAATAATCTGACAGCTTCTCTATCTTTATATATATATATATATATATAAAGATTGATCGCTTACATTAAAAAGCTCATTGCTTCCTCGTATGTAATCATATTTGAGAGTTCAAAAATGTGAATGAAAGCTAAAGAAATACATAACTACACCTAATAGCTTCGTCAATTACATGCTAACACACGCCTGCTAAAATTACAAATTACGTTGTGTGCGCGCGCGAGATGTAGAGAGTAAAGCAGGAAGATCAGGAGACGTGCGGGATCCGGGAATCGATCGGGCGGGCAGGAGAGTAGGTACACCAACCCAACAACCGCGAAAACCGAGGACCCCAAAAATAACGAGAGAAAAAAAATGCAAAAGGGATGGGAACGATCGTCGAGCAACGGATCGAATCGGTTTCGCATCCGTCCGTCGATTTGCTCGTCGCCACACGAAAGATCAGAGGGCGCGATTTGTGTGCGTAGAAAAGAAGAAGAAGAAGAAGAAGAAGAAGAAGAAGAAGCGTGGAGCGGTTTGCTTTCGAATCACGTGGCGATTACTGGATTTTTCGTTGCCGAACGACAAACCGCACGATGCGAACAACAATCATCATCGTGATCACCACCACCACCACCACCACCATCATCATCATCATCATCATCATCATTGTTTGCGGTGGCGTTGGTGGCGGTGGGTTCGAATCATCGATGTTCAGAAATCGAGAACAACTGCTGCATCGCGGAAAGTTTCTAGAACGTTCTAGAACTCTTGAAAATACTTGTAACCTCTTTGAATCTCGACCAAGCAGAGCAGACTCCCCCAACACCAGAAAAGCACATCGACGCATCAATACAGTACGATCTGCTCGTTCCGATTTCGCATCTTCTCCGTCTTTCAGTCTCAGATCTTCGCGGTTATTCTTGTTCGCTGCAATCAGATTTATCGCCCTCCTCTCGCTCACAGCTTGCTCAAAATTCATCCACGTTCTGTCGCGGTTATTCATATCCAATGGAGGGCCCATATGAAGTCGGCATGGCGCATGCGAAAGAAGACCAGTTTATATGCGAACGGAGCGTTAATACTACGGAATCTGTCAAAGCTTTAGCTAGATGAGGTTTTTGGATCTTTCCATAATATTCTTCAATTGATCCTTAAGTCGGTTCATCGATCGATCGATCGGTCGGATCATCCGGATATGAAGAATATGGCAAAGCAATAGATCAAAAGCACATCCAAAACTAGCCCATTTCACCAATTCGGCTCTACAAACCCCATCATATCGCCCCACAGAGTTTATAGCTAATACATGCGCGAATCGTAAGAATCGACTATATATGATCTTTCTATCTATCTATCAATCATGGGATTGATAGATAGAGAGATATATGTACATGGAAGGCTGGTGTGGTCCTTTCAATAATAACAATAACAATCGAATGGTTTCCAATGTCCGTCATGTAATAAAATCGTCTATATCGGAAAGACCACACGATATAAATATATATATCAGCTGAACGGCAAAAAGCAAGAGATTCCAACAGCGAATCGAGAACAGCAATCGATGACATGATGAGCTTCGAGACTTCCTTCGCTAAGGAGAAAAAAGATTAGGGGAGGGGAGAAAGTCCATTCGAATTAGAAAAATTCGGATCGAGTGACATTGCGCTCGATTCGATCGGATTTATATACCGAGACCAGCAATCGTTCGCGTCCTTCCAAAAATGAACAAGACTTTGAGAGCTATTAACAATTCCAATCCTGTCGGATGCCATTGCTGCAACGGCGGGAATCAACGTGCAAATGTCAGAGAAACTGTTCAAGAAACTGTCCTAATGTTTTTATGCTTAATCCTGCACGACACAATCGCCAAATCGATAAATCGATCGCCAGATAAGAGCCGCTGGTTGAGCATTAAGATTCCGCAATGTTTCTCGAGACTCCATGAAGGACAACAGGAATCAAACCCCCCATCAAAGAGGATGGTTTCGACTTACCGATTCCAAAGTCACCGGATTCAGAGCATCCATGAAGAAGATTGGGGTAGAATGAGACCCACCTTGGTGTCAACCAAATTACAACTATTCCAAAGATGGGTATTATTTTCACTGGCTACATCCTCACAAAAGCATTTGTATTGAAAAACTGATCGATCCAAATGGCAATGCAAATACGAACCACGGTGAAGAAAAAAAGGGCCTTATCTGAGCACAATACCCTTGGGCTTTGACATGCTTCCTTCACATGCTTGCCATCCATCAAGCTGTGTTGTTGCCAAAATGTCTTCCAAGAAGACCATCGCTGAACCCTCGATTTCTTTTCGTTTCCACTTCAACTAGTTTCTCGCAGACGAGATCTTCCTGGAGAATTGAGAGATCGACTCGGCGAATTCGTAGGCACTTTCGACGCATCGGCCGAGCGCGACGCCGGAGACGTAATTCCCGCCTAGAAAGATGCCGTCTAAGCCCGCGTTATCCAATGCACTCTGCACATCTTTCAGGATATCGAGGTGACCCACTTCAAACTGCGGAATGGCTCTCGGCCACACCCTCACCCCCACTGTTTCTGGTCTTGCTGCATCAGGTTTGATCAGCATCTTCCGAATATCCTTGTCGACTTGGAGGACGAGCTCCTCTTCGCTCTTGCAATTCCAACGTTATCAACGAAATATCAGGGTGAAAACCACGAAACAATGCAATACATTGAGATCCTATACCCCGTTATAGATCCATGCACTTAAAGAATGTGGCCAAATGACCATCTATGTGCTTAATAGCTCGATTTGAATACATCTCGGTTTAGATTCGTACCATATTGACGACGTCCGGGTTTGTGGCTCCCCCGATGTAGTTTAGCACAAGAACGCGATCATCTGGAGCGCGGCCAGGAAACAAAGACGAAGAGTAGATTGTTCCTACATCATCACATATTTACCTTCTTAGCAACTCTTTGATACCGTGATTCCATGATGAGAAAAGAACAAAAGGAGAAGAAATATATAAAAAAATATCTATAGAGTCCTGTTCTAGATTCCCATCATCATTTACCCAATTAGCTCAAAATACTCGTTTCTTGTTGTTTGTATGCATCGAATGAGGAGCTGCTTCCCGCGTAAGACGTACCACACAAAAAAACAGAATCGCAGCATGAATACCCCTTACCTTTGAAATTACCACAAATTACCTGGTGGTTTTTCAGAACTACTTGGGAAACCACAAGCTAGTTGTTACTGTAGCATTCAGGAGCTTTGGAATCATTAAATATGCCCCCGTTTTAGTAGCAAAATGTGGTTTGACATAGAAGGGGTATTCTGGTGATTGTTGAGAGCCATAACGCAGCAATTTAGGAAACCCATATGCTGGGTGTTACTGTATCATCAATTTCCTCGGGCAGAATACAAAAACATCACGATACTCTTCTGATCACTTTGAGCAAAAGGAACTGATAGACAAGTTAGCTCACCTAAGGTTTGGATTCCTTGGCTTCGAGGATGGAGCTGTCCAAAACCCTTGAGCTCACCATCAACAAGTCGATCTTCTCTTACTGCAGACTTCGGATAAGCAATAGTAACTGCAGCAACTGGCGGATAATGGAACTTCAAAAGGGAGTTGGCAGCACTTTGCTGGAATTCGTTATCAAAAATGAAAAACAAAAACCGTTTTTAAAGTCTTACACTTGGTAGAGGCAAGTGCATTTCTGGTTTTAATTAAACATGTCAAATCAAGTGTAGCATTTGGATCCAAGATGGGAATGAAAGCCAACAGGGAATCTGATCCCCCCCATTACAATTCTATTCGAATTTCTTCAACGAAAAAAGTCAATATGACTTCACTCAGTGATAGGGCTTTTTTCTTTACAGAGTATCTACACTCTGATGCCAGAATGTAAGCCATCGATTTGATCACATCCAATGAGCTTCTCTGGAGTGGCAGCCACTTCATCTCTATTTTCTGATACTGATCCAGTCGTTGCCACAAGCTCTTTAGCTCATTGACACATTCTTCCTTGCTTTGCTGAAATAGGTTGTGCTTTTATTCCACAGATTTGGGCAGAATCACAAACACTTAAGTGAGTTTGTTTAACATTGCCAGAAGCATCGAGTTCCAAAGCCACCTGTGATCATTGAGGGATCATCCAAACGAAGAAAATTTGAGATTACCCTCCTTTGGCCCATTTCCAAGCATGTGGCTCTACTTCTCTCTGCTAGAAAAATGTAAACTATTTGTGACCATTTGAACAACTGGTAAGTTCTCTCCACCCAACTGAATGATGATAGCGGACCCAAACATACAATTCATAGGTACACTACTTGCATTGGATGCTTAACAGCAAGTATATAAAAACTTGTAGAAAATATAAGTAAGGCCATAAAGGCCTTACGGCCATATAAAATAAGCGAAGATTTTATCCATTTGAGGGCCTCCTACTGAATGAAGTACAGAACCCTTCCCTCAAATGGAGCTTGATTGTATGAATGCAGAACCTTTGCTCCACGACAGGAATCATTTTTTCTCGAATTACTACTTTTGGGCCTGGGTTGAACCTGCAACCTATGAGTACACAGCTTGATGCTTTTGCCATCGGAGATACTCTCCATGAGTAATTTGAACCAAATGGTAGCAGTATCTTGCCATCACCAGCTGTTTTAGTCATTCAGAAGTTCAAATTTTATTTGCCCAGTCAACGAGAATAGCGGTTGTTCCTCCTCCCCAAGAGTATGTAAGATATATGTGTGCACCTATCTTCTTGAGAGCAAGGATTGTGTAATATATACTCTTAGCCAAATGCCTAGAGGATAGCCCTGCTACCTTAGGTAGTAGTTTAACAAATTGTACTTGATTCTGCTTGTTTTTGAAAGAATCTATGCATACATTCTCCCAGTGTGTTGCATACTGCCATTGCAGCTTATTCAGGTTCACTCATACATCTTTCTTGCTAGATCCCATTTAACTTGACAGAACAAATGGCATTACTTAACTTTGCTGTATTAACAGAAATATATTAAAATTGTGAGTGCGAGGACTTACTGATAACGGCCGCAAGATATTACTGGCAACATATGATGGTACTGTAAGCAGGACGGACTTTGTTAACACTGATTGATTTCCCTCTGGAGTTTTGTAGAACAAGTTATATCCACCCCCTGACGCTACTTGTATTGAATCAAGCTTCCAATTGAGTTTCACATTATTACCTAATCTGACAAGAGGAGCAATGAATGCTATTGACACCATACAGGAATTCTTCAAGACTAAAAAATGGCAATTAACCATAAAGTTTGCCCAATTTCTATATCAACTTATAAAACTTACTTCTCAGCAATAGCTTTAGGTAATGTAATTAATCCTTTCCGAAACGACCCCACAGTTTGGCCCTTTGGTGTTGGTAGCCTCCTGCAAGTTGGAACATTTACATGAATAGAATTTCCAGTTCATCTTTCGAAATACCAGCATGATCAAATTTCGATAACCAAGAAAAATATTTAATAAGTGAACCCTAAGCTACGAAAATTATTCGTTCACAAAAGCATTTGTTTCTAATTCTTATGGTGTTTATAAAATAGTGTGTAGCAAATCATGACACGTTGAGAAAGATTTTGACTGCTTTTGTGAGATAATAAAACAACACTTTGTAGCAGTAGAGGACAGAGCATACAGATCTCTTGGTGGTGGAGGGTTTTTATTCTTCTCTTGAATAAGCTTAATAGTTCCTCCAATAATGCTTCCCCCAATATCCTCAAGCCTCCAAACTTTTCCGAATGCTGCCTTCATGCTCAACTTAGCAGGATTACCGGCATACACACCTGCCCTAACATAGCTCGTTTCAGCAAGCATATAACATTTTTGAGCACATACTGTTGAGGCAATACCTCTGTTTGAGCTTTGTTCTTTAAAATATCTTGTGGATCACATGTTCATTCCTCTTTAACAAACGTCAATGTTGTAAATACATAGGCATAACGTAAGAATGAAACAAGACAAAGAAAACTACATTATCAAGGTACCAAAACAAGATGATAAGACCTGCTAAAATTGTTCGGTACTCATTTCTGAGAGCCAACAGCAATAACAGAAATCACACAGAGAAACTGCTTAAAGTGCACCTTCCAACGTAATAAGCCCCTTACAGCAGTTCTAGAGAAACGATACTGGATGACAACCATCAAGGGTGTGGATTATTTCTACCTGAGCAGAATGGTTCGATCAGCCTTTCAAAAACCTCTGCCCCAAGGTTTCGACGGACGAATTCCTCAACCGATTCTTCGTACTCCTAGCGATTCCCGTGGATAATACCCATTAGAAGACATCAACGGAATGTCAAAAAACCTTGTGAATAACCTTAGTCGGCATTGAACATCTCCAAAATTGAGAGGCAAAGAGCCAAAGCCATGCATTGTATTAGTCTCCTCACCGGTGGAGGAGGGCGTATGCCGAGAGCACCTAGACCAGCCCTTAATTTCCCTTGAATGCTCATCAAATCAAAGAAAGGTAAATCGGTTGGTCCTGCAGGTACAGGTCTCAACTTTCCTTGCCAATAGACAAAGCGAGGGGCAGTTGGATCACCGAGAACAAGTTCATCTTTCAAGCCACTATCGACCTGCTTTCACAAGAAAAGAAATAAAATAACAATAGAATATGCTGTGCGTAATACTCCTATGATATGCAGCGCCTAATAAGCAGTTCAGAAGTTGGGAGATACGTTCGAGTTCCAGGAATGTAATCAATATACCATGTCTCGACGTGTCCCTTTTCCCTTCGGATGCGAACTGTAGAACACTTAACAATTCAAAGTTATTCGAAATGAGAATACATCGTAAACAGCACAGCCATGTCACGAGACATTCGATGACCCGAGTGACAATATTTACTTCATCGATTCATTTACAAACAGAAAATCGATCGACAAATTAAGCTCAACCCCTCACAAAAAAAATCTACACAAATGTACATCTCGCAAACAGATAGTTTTCTTCTTAAAATACATCGCGTGGCAGAAGTACACCGCAATTTCCTGTAGAGAAAAAAGAAATACACGTAGGTTTGCAGATACAAATGCACAAAACAGAATTGCACGCATCGATTCCGAACAGCTCCACCGCGAGGAATAGATCATCAAAAACCATCTCTTTGGGACCAAAAGCTGAGAAATGTGCAAAAATTGAGAGCATAACGCACCACCATAGTGAGGATAGGATCACCGGGTTGGAAGCTGTTGGGCCCTTCTTCCCACAGGTACTCTCCTCTCTGGACAGTGGTGATGTTACCACCGACTCTATCGCGAGCTTCGGTGACGAGGACGTTCTTGAGGTGGGAGCCGTGCTTGGTAGCCATGGCTTGAGCGGAGCAGAGGCCCGAAACGCCCGCGCCCACGACGACGCAGTCGTAACACGCCTCATTCTGCCGGGTCCCCTCGGCCACGGATGATGGGAAGGAAGAGGAAGAAGCGAAGGCGAAGGGCTTGGCGAGGGAATGGGACTTCAGCTGGAATCTAGGGCCGGGCAGAAGAAGAAGCGCAGGGGCGGTGGTCTGCCAAGGCGGGAGCTTGAGACGGGCGGGAGCGATGGCGCTGCTCAGCTCCATTGGCGCGAGCCCTGTTGTGGTGCTGCTGCTGATGAAGATGAGATGAATGAAGAAGAGGAATGAAGAAGATGAATGATGATGGTGGTGAAGATGATGATGGTGATGGTGATGGTGATGGTGATGGTGCTGGTGCTGGTGGTGATGGTGGTGAAGATGATGATGGTGATGGTGGTGGTGGTGGTGGTGGTGGTGATGGTGATGGTGGTGATGGTGGTGATGGTGGTGATGGTGGTGATGGTG
>JBBBWG010013557.1:73169-84623 GCA_037176905.1 Azolla pinnata
TCGACGTCGTGGCGCTTGTTGAAGATGGACGCGAGCTCCGGGAGCATGCCGAGATCCGCGAAGAAGTCGTCGTCGTCATCGCCATTAATGCCGCCGTCGGCCGCGCTAACGCCGCCATTAATGCCGCCATTAATGCCGCCGTCGGCCGCGCTAACGTCGCCATTAATGCCGCCGTCGGCCGCATCAGCGTCGCCGTGAGGCTGACCGCAACGATCGCGGGCGTCGAATGCGCCAGCCGCGCTTATACGCTCGAGGTACACGTGCCGATCCAGCTCGCGATCATCTACGCCGAGAAGATCGTTGGCATGATTCGCCCCCGCCGCGAGCGGGGGACGATGATCCGCGGAGCCGGCGCGATACGGATCGGCGATCGCACTGTCGCCCGCGCCGATCTGCATGATCTCCAGCCCGAAATCGCCGTAATCGTACTCGCGCCGACGACGATGATCGCCGCGAGGATGATCGTGATCCGGGGGATGATACTGGTTCACGCGATGGCGATGATGATGCGGATCGTCATCGTCGTCGTCGTCGTCGTCGTCGTCGTCGTTGTCATTGTTGTTGTAATCGCGTCGGCCGTACGACGAGCATAGGTAGCGATCGTCGGCGATGCTCAGCCTGCTCGGGGAGTTGACGATCGAAGCGAAGAGGTTCATCTTCGTGCCGATGCTATGATCATCGGCGCCAGCGGCGGCCATCGTAACATCAGCGCCGCCGCTCATATCCGCCAATGATCGCCGATCGGCAATGTAATTGCTGCTCCGATATTCCAACGACATTCCGCCCGGCGGTATCATATCCGCAGCTGATCCGCCCATCATCATGCGCCTCCTGGCGCCCATCGCACGCGGATCGTCGACGGCGATCATATATTCCTGGTCGTGATCGACGATGACGCGATCGTCGCCGGCGCCGATATACAATTCCCGATCGGCGCGATCGACGAGGATCCGATCGTTGGCGCCACCGATGTATAGTTCCCGATCGTCGGCGGCGCCGGAATATAATTCCCGATCGCGATCGGCGACGATCCGATCGTCGGGGGCGATACATTCCCGATCGCGATCGTCAGCGGCGATACATTCCCGATCGCGATCGACGGCGATGCTATCGTCGGCGGCGGTACATTCCCGATCGACGTCGGCGGTGCTGCTGTTGGATGCCGAGGAGCTAGAGCGCAGGCGCTGCTGTTTAATGCCGCCGCGGGTCAACATCGCCGTATTGCCGGAGCTCCCGGGATCGTGCTCGTGATGATCGTCAGCGCCTGCTGCTGCACCCACTCATTAATTAGCAGCGCAATGATGATGATGATGATGATGATGATGATGATGATGATGATGATGATGATGATGATGATTATGATGATCGGAACACTAGCGCTTATACGCTTAATCACGGTCGTTTCCGATTCTAATTATCACTAACTATCTGATTTCTAGGGAGAATGATCATCTGATTAGCACTCTAATTGCCTTCATGAGCTTACTATAGCTACTTACCTATGGTTGGCGCCGTTGTTCCGCCTCCACCGCCGCCGTCGATTGTCGAGTGATTGTGATCCGATGTGTATGTGATGATGAGCATCGATGGGTCTCGCCGGCTTCTCTCCACCTGCTTCCTGGCTGAGCATCCTTTGGCGCTGCTGCACCGGTAATATCCCCTGATCATCATCACCATCACCGTCGCCATCGCCATCGTCATCGTCATCGTCGTCGTCGATTAGATCAGGTGTATTATATGTTGACTGGTCGATCGATCGGATGCAAAGCACGTATATCGGCTTATAACAATTGCAGTCGATCGATCGATCGATCGATGCATGCAAGCAATCTCCGATCGATTGATCGACCGATGCATGCAAGGAATCACCGATCGATCCATCGGTCGATGCATGCAAGCGATCACCGATGGATCGATTGACGCAAGCAATCACCGATGGATCGATTGATGCATGCAATCATCAATGGATCGATCGACGCGAGCAATCATCGATGGATTGATCGATGCATGCAATCATTGATGGATCGATCGATGCATGCAATCATCGATGCCGAATCAATGGGCGTTACCAATTACGATGCGATTAGATCGAGAACAGCAACTAATGAATCATCATCAGAAGGATGCTTAGCTAACTGATCATATAACAGACATGGTGCAGTATATACCTTGGGTAGGGTGAGCCCTTGATGGGCTTTTGGCCATACTTGCGCCATGCCCAATGGTCGGTTGGGGGGGTTTCGCCCTTCTGTTTGCTCGGATCGCCGATGATCGGCACGCAGATCACCTTCTTCTCTTGCGATTTCTTTCTGCCGTTTGATCCCGTTCAGCCCCACGATCAGATTAATTTAACAGCACTTTACAGATCATAACAGAGCAGCAGTAACTATATTTACAACGCATTCATGCGAATCCTGCAGCTGCTGATCAATACGATCTCATCGTCATGAATTTATTTAGAATTTGGAGCCCCAATGTCGTTTGATTACGAAGCTACTTGGCCCTGAATCCATTTCTATATATGTATGCTTATAGAATCTATTCAGAGATTGATACAATAATGGATCTGAGAGCTTGCTGAATGCTTAATCTTTTGCCAGTTTAATCACTACTTCATAATTAACACTTCATTTGATGCGCCAGGTGGGATTAATCCCACCCAAATGATGATGATGATCATTAATTACAATGCTATTAATCCGCAGGCCCTAGTTAATGCTTAATTCTCGAGTCCGACATTCAGTCCACTAATTAGCTCCCCTAATTAGCGGCTCATGCCCAAGTTTTCCTCTAATTATTACCGTATACAAATCGCCAGTGTAATCATGGCTTATTCTCCATAATTCATTCCTGATTGAGCTGCATTCGGGTGTGCCTACCACAATATATGTAACTAACTATAGCATTTGTTCGATTAAATAATTGCTCGTGATCGATTCAGAACTAGTTCCCGATTAACAAGCTGTACATCCTAATGTGATCCCAGCCATGAGTAGCGACGAAAGATTAGTGCATTGTGAGTGCTATGGAAATGCGCGCAACAATTTTGGTACCACATTAAAGATCTAATGAAATTTGAATGGATTGCCGATCATGATTCATATGATCGAGCAGATCGATGGACTGAATGATATTCAACTTACCGTTTCTTTGTAGTAGAGGCACTGCCATGATTCCCAGTGCTACTGGTCGGGGAGCTGTTGATGATCAGCTGCTTAGTACTGGTATCCAGCTCCGGGCTTGATGCCGTCTCTAGATTGCCGATCAAGATCTGCCGGCGCGGGCTGTTATAATTCCTAGTGATCGACGACGACTGATCTATCAAGTGATCTTGGGCGTCTGATCGATCGCCATTGAAATCCATGAAATTCGTGTTGGGGCTACTAGTTTGAAGATTAGGACAGTATGATTTGCTGCACTCGAGTGATAATTCTATCGGAATCGATGTCTAAACATTGGGCAGAAGCATGACTGGGGCCGCCCAAAATCGATTACACTGCTAGCTAGCTGTTTAATTGAGGCTCATACTAATGAGCAAAGAATCAAAAAAGTGATTAAGATAATGTCATCAAATGATTTGTGGTTGATTATGCGCGGACACAATTATCTGACCATCGATTACGCGCTCTGATATATTATGCCCCAATCTCATTCCAATTAGTTCAGAAAAAAGGGAATCAGAACGGATTTGGGGCATATACAGCATTGTTTTGATGCTGGTGCTAGAAATTAGGATGCGAATTAGGCATGAGGAGGAGGAAGAGGAGGATTAAACCATAGGATTTGGGCTAATCATAGTATCCAGACTAGGGATTAGAAACCGAGGGTTCTGACTATATGAGTCCAGATTAGAAGCAAACACAGATAATTAGCGGCTAATCACCACCACCACCACCACCACCACCATCATCATCATCATCATCATCAGATCAATGCAACTAAAGGAGATTAATAATCAAAAAGCTCGGATCTAAAATCTAGCTGCTGCACCCAACTAATGACACCAATATCAGCAGGCTGCAGAATCATCGCTAGATTAATGGGAGAATAACGAGATAAATGTAATCAGATTTAGCAGGAAGAAGAGGAGGAGGAGGAGGAGGAGGATAGTGATGAAGAATGGATTGGAACAGGGGGGAGGGATTGAGCCCAAGACATGGGCTAAAAGAGGAAGGAAAGTGGAAACCTTATGAAATTTTAGCCCAAATCATGGGGCTCCTTATACACATCATAACATCACATCTCAACCCCACCAATCTTTTTCTAAACTAAGATCGATTCATGTGATCCATCATTAAACTAAACACCTATAATTTCATGAGCTTCTGATCCGCTTTAATCCTTATCCTGATTAAGATAACCATTCTTAGGATTCTCAATACTCTAATCGTATGATTCGATTGGTTCTATGTACATTGTACTACTCCTCTAATTTCTTGTGATTATCAGCATCACTTCTTGAGCTCTTTGTTCCGCTTCTATTGAGATTTAGGCTTCGATTTTTTGTCTGTTTTCCTTCTCTCTCCCCCCCCCACCCCCAAATTTAATCTATACCCAAAAACCCAAGAAAAAAAAAGGAACCCATTTTGGGGGATTTCAAATTAAACAATGTACATGTGATCTGATCAACAACAAAATGTGTGCGAGAGTTCGTTCTCTTTTTTTTTTCTCTCTTTCAATCCGTCGATTAGAAAAAAGAGCGCTTTGTAGTTTTCCCCAAAATTGATGGCTCGTCAAAGCCCCAGAAAAATAAACTGCCACAGGGATTTAATTAATACCACACAAATTCACAGCTTGACATGTGGATTTTGGATCGGATTCAATCGATTTGTCTGTTGCTGCCCCCCAAAATTTTAGCTCAATTCGTGGATCCCATTTCTAGAGCTGCCACAGAATCGGTGTAAATTTCATGGTAACCAACAAACCTTCTTCCTTAATCATCTTCCTGATGCTAATCCATGCTTAATTAAGTGATCTGCGCCCCCATCGATGATCGTTAACAGAAGCAGATCGGAAGTGTAGCTCGCATTGATTGAGCCGCCGTTCGTTTGAAGAACGCTAGCGGCTATCAGACCGCCGTTAATCAGGCGGCCTTAAATCCACATACGTGGTGTACTAAGGAATGCCAAGATGCTAATCACTCGATTAATTCTGTAGCTAAGCTATTAGCAAGCTGGTTAGTGAATTAACTGGTTTAATTAATCAACCCGTTAGTTAGTTACCGCATTGTGATCGATGCCCGGATAATTAATTACAAACCGTGGTTAGGATGTTTATGAGCAAAGCTGTGGTGATCTGTTGTCAGGACTTCAATATTTGCGGCTTGGGCCCCCCCAAAGATGTGGCATGTATTTAAATCAGGGCAGAGGACGTGCATGAGTCATGACCACGCTCTATGCATATACATTCATACAGAACAGACTGATAATAGTTGTATATTTTCTAGACATGCCAATCCGCACATGATCGTCGAGCAGATCATCCTCCTCCATAATCATCACCACCACCATCGCCCCGCATCGCTGGCCGCATCATCATCATCATCATCATCATCATCATCATCATCGCTGGGCATCGATTAATTACACAAAAGGGTTTGCACCATTTAGCGGTCGCAATCTTAATTAATTAATTAATTAACCAAGCTTTCTTTCGTAGATCGACTGAAACGAGCTTCCTCATTAGGTTGGCTTCTGGTTGATAAGGGCTGATTTTTGGTAAGGCTTGTCATGCTAGTAAAATAAAGCAAACACAAGCAGATGATTCACGTCAAGCATGCAACGGATCAATCAAAGGTTCAGCTGTAAGTCACACTGACAATAATAGCAAGCATTTGATTTAGCCACAAATCCAAGAAATAAGCCTCCCAATCGATTAAGGATTTGATCGATCAAGCCTCACCTCACTGGCATCCATACGATCTGTGCATAAGAACAGTTCATATTGTGTCCATCCCGCAAGGCCTATACCTTGCCTTGCCAGGTTCCAATTAACGGCTGCGTTTTTCTGGCTATATGAATGTTCATTTGCGACAAATAAGTAATGCATCATATGAGAAGAAACAAAATTTTGGCATTGGCTGTATGCCTTGAATGTTAAGATATATACAATTATCAGAATGGAATGCAATGTGTCTCGCGAGTTAGGACGATTGTTGTTGATCTTGACCGGGTAGTTAATGCAACCCATGTGACTCCAAAATCTTCCTCAAGTTTTTCCATTATTTCCTAAAAATGCCCATGGCCCACCCTCACCAGATATATACTGAATGTATGTATTACACAAGTGGTCTAGAATAAAGTATCATCCTAGGTGAACCCCTTTAACTCGAAACAATTTCTGGACGAAAAACAGGAACAATCAAATTTCTGCAGATAATTAAACAAGCTACATTTGGATTCTATATATGGAAGTTAAAAGACCATAGAAAAGCACCTCCGACTAACAAGAACAAGGTCCGAGTCCTAGGAAGACTCTACATATACAGGAAAATCTACCAGCTCATGCGAACAGATCGATGCCCCAGAACTTGATGGGGTTATTCGTACGATACTTTTTATCCAAACCTTTGATGATCTCCATATCTTCACTCGATAGCTCGTAATCGAAGATCTTGATGTTTTCTTCGAGTCTTTCGACTCGGCTTGATTTCGGGATCACCACTGTCTTTCTTTGAATACCCCAACGGAGGATAATCTGCGCAGGTGTCCGCCCATACTTCTTTGCCAAGTTCTGGAATTTCCATGTTCAGAAAACACTAAATACCATGAGACATACATTCAGAAAATTTAGTTGGCAGTATACAAACAAAATTGTGCAGATTGAAGATGATCGAGCGCCAAAACATTTTTGGAGCTGGGGCTGTAAGCATTCAAAAATGGGTTTTTAGGGTTTTTTGAAGGGCATATGAACAAAAAACAGTTTTGCGTCAGGAACAGTAAAAACCCATGACAGAGAACACAAATTTTCAACAGAAAAAACACACGAGTGCATGTGAAAACAATTGTGATTCGACCAGAAATGGTGAAGTAAGGAAATCCATGACCGAAAATGAATCTTATGCAACAGAAGCGAACATAATGAATCCCCTAAATCCTGAACTGTAAACACTACCTGGATGACTGGGTCATCAAGAGCAGAAACGGAGCCAAACCACTCTGTGTTTGCGACCCCACCACCAAGAGGAGTATGAGCTGTAACAACAATACCATGCTTTTGACAAAACCTGACCAAGGAATCCCTCTGGAAATAAGGGTGAAGTTCGATCTGATTCACTGCAGGTTTGATCTTCGAGTATGCCAAGCAATCGCGGGTCAAAAACAAGTCATAGTTGCTAGCAAAAGTCATAAAAGAAATGAAGCAGCATTGAAGGAATCAGTCATTCAGGAAGTCGCACACAATCCAAGTTTGCAATTATTTTTCCATATCCATTTAACCAGTTTTACCTAATCCCGATGCTCCGAACTAATCCTTCAGTCACCAACTCCTCCATTGCATGCCATGTGGTTTCCAACGAGATTGTAGTGTCAATATCTAGAACCCCATCACTATCCAGAGCGCTGCTTGTTGTCCCCACACCTTCAACCAGAATATAATAATTTACCACCTTTGTTACGCAGAAAATAAGGGTAGAACAAGCAAGAAAAATGGGATATTGCTTTCTTTTGCCTCGAGTTACAAATGCCGGTAGAGGAACGCTAGAAGAATGGGTCTTTTCGTCATAACTAACCTGTGTGCTTGGTGGCAACAGGGAAGTGAACCAAATACAAATCCAGGTATTCTAGCTGAAGGTTTTTCAAACTGTCCTGGCAAGCTTCACGAACATGTCCATGATCTGAATTCCACAACTGAAATGAAAGAGAGAAACGGAATGTTGGAGAGCTCAATGTTTAATCTCCACTTTAAAAAGATGACCGCACAGAAAATTGAATCGACACCTTGGTGGTGATGAAAAGCTCCTCTCTCTTAACTAAACCCTTCTGGAAAACTGCCGTCAGCGCTTGCCCGACCTCTTTCTCATTCTGATAATCAGCTACATGGATATCAAAAAACAATTTCATGTCAGCTGGCAACACAAAGGACAAATTCACATAGAGCAGCAAATTTATGTTTTGCGGATTCTTGAAAACTAGCAGAAATTATTCAAATTCGCACAGATTCCTACCTTCTCATTATTTTTCACAAAATTAAAAGTGAGTATAACTGAAAGGTTCATGCGAACATATGTGGATCTTTTCGAGATTCTGAGAGCATAGCAGAGAGTCCCCAAACAAGCATTGAAAATAAAATACCAAGCAAGTTTCAACACTCTGAGCTCCAGATAGCAAGTACGCAGCTTGGACACCCTGCCTCCAAATCATGGAATAAATGCAAGACTGGCATAAAGGAATTTGGCATCCACGAAAGACTAGAGAAACTCGTGCATGTGCATGTGTTCGTATAATCATCAAAAACTCACATACAGATTAGGAGAGCCTGTACGTTGTGTGCTTGGTTTCATGGACATGCTATGCTGTGTGCATGTGGATACCATGCATACATGTGCAATGTGTGCTTGAACAAAAGAGAGAATACAGAGACCCCCCCCAATTGTATGCCATGTGTCCGTATGAGCAATTGCGTTTCGCATGTTCAAAGAAAAAAAAATGAAGAGACAGAAGTAAGCCCCATAGACATCCATCATCTATATGCATAGGCTTTCGTATGCACGTATACGATGATTATGTATCTTTGACAGAAACAGCGGCAGAGCAGTCTCCAAATATCTCCTGCATTAACCCATCTACGCATATATGCATGGAGAAAATTTTATAGCATGGGCGAATGCTCCTTCTCTCTTACGGTCAGTTCTTCATGCTTCCAGCGATTCTTTATTTCCAGCTCTACGCTTCTACAGAAAATTGTGCGGTTTGTTTTCTTTTTCTCTTCTTTTCCTTTTGCTTTGCAATTCATCATTGCAGTTTTCGGGAACAAACGGACGGATTTCCCAGGATTTCCATGGGTTCCCAATTGCATGTGCTCGGTTACACCAATTGCATGTGCTCGGCTTCCTTCGTGTTGCAGGAGACGCCTCTTCGTAGTTTTTTTTTTTTTTTTTTGCAAGCAGGGAGTGGTGCCGAGTGGAGAAGGCAAAAGGAAGACAGAAAAGAAAAGAAAAGAAAAGAAAAGGAAAGAGAGAAGCTGGAGCATACCGGCGCAGTCGAAGTGGCGATAACCGAGGCGGATGGCGTCGGAGATGAGGGCGGGGAGGAGCTCAGGCTGCGCACGCCAGACGCCGAGGCCGATGAGGGGCATGGCGTAGCCGGTGCTGAGAGGGATCGAGGAGGACGCCATAGCTGCAGAGCAAAGAGCAAGAAAGAGGAGGAGGAGAAGAAGAAGAAGAACAGAGAAGAACAGAGTAGTGAAGAGAGTGAAGAAGAAGAAGAACAGAGTAGTGAAGAAGAAGAAGAAGAAGAAGTGAAGAAAGAGTGAAGTGGGTGGACATATGTTGGACACCGGACATTTGGTCTCTGCAGAATCAGAATCAGAGAATCAGAATCAGAATCAGAATCAGGAAGCATTGGGTTTATTGCACCTGTGACAATGCTCGATACTGGAGAGAAAATATGGGCAATTCGAATGGCTACGACCCAGAAATCAGAAGAATCTGGACTTGCATTATGAAACCGGAACTAGAACCAAGAACGCATTCGGCTCTCATCAGACTTGACACGAAACGTTGATAACTGGAGAGAATCCGGCAGCTCCGCGTGGCTAAAGATCAGAACGCCCATGGTTGTGCGTTCGTTCGGCCATCTGTCGCTTCCTCCATCTGTTTCCTGTCTTGGACTGTGGGGTGCACTTGTAACATCGTGAACCAGTTGGTTCGATGTTTCTTCGGTGGGGGTATATTTGTCGCGAGCGATTCGAAATACGGTTTGCCACCGCGCTAACAAGGAAAGGACGTGGAACTGGAATCTTCGGGAGAAGATGCCTTCCCCCCCCCCCTCTCTTTCCCCATAATGCATATGCTCATATGCCACTAGCTCAATCGCAGTACGAGATTGGGTAGTGCCCGAACGTGCCCAATTTCTTTAAGCCTGAAAGACACGAGGAAGGAAGCTGGGCCCCCCTTGGGCCTGCCCTCCTGTTGTGTTGTGTTGTTGTAGAAACGCATGTTTGTACTAAAAACAACGCAAAAGAACCCGTTTTGTCAATCCATCCTCGATTGCTTACGCCTTCGCATACTCCGACAGGCAGGCAACAGTACTCTATCAATGGGATCGAGACTTTGTAACTCGATCGAGAGTTGTTTTTCTCTCGAGCATTTCGCTTCACACTGAGGACCCCCCTTTCTGCTGCGAGGAGGCTTGCGTTTTCTGGGTTTAACACCCGCAGAGAGTTCGGATTGTGTCGCTGTTTGTTGGGGGGGGGGGGGAAGGGAGTTCAGTTGGTTGATGGCGGTCGCTCCTCCCCTCCTTTAAATCGTGTTGGGTCCCTACAAAACAGATAACAACAAGAACGGGGGTGAAAGCTCGGGCTTGTGTACCCAAAGGGAAGCTCTGCCATTGCCAATGAGAGCATCTTGAGGGGGCCCACCCCCTGCTACAGGGTGAGTCGGGGTCGGTTGAAAAAGCAATCCACAATCCGCAAACGTTCATCTGCAGACGATCAGCGGACGACATGTCGAGGCGCCGGCGGCTCCATCGATCGATCCGACCGGGCTTTCGAAATGGGCCGAAAGAGATTAACGAGAAGTAAAGCTCGCAGCAGGAAGGCAAGAAGGAAGGCAGGCAAGAGTGTGCATGCACACAGGGTGCAAACATCATCATCGGCGTGCTTATTGGAAAGCGGCGGCGGGAGCCCGTAAAAAAAAGTTATACAGCGCAGAAGAAGCGAGAAGCAAGAAGCAAGAAGCAAGAAGATGGATCGAGAAACGATTTTTGATCAGTCGGCCGGCCGATCGAGTACAAATGGGCGATGGATGGGCTCCGCGGACAACATACGGCCGGCCGGTGGGCGTTGAAGGCGCGGCGGGCAGGCACATGGCCGCGTACTGTAATCCGCCCGCGGGAACACACGCCGACAAACAGACGGACGGACGCAGAAAGAAACAGAACGGGAAACGAACATACAGACGGACGGACGGACAGACAGACACACACACAAGACAGACAGAGGCAGACAGAGGCAGAGGCAAGCAAGCCAAGGCAAGCAAGCAAGCAAGCAAGCAAGCGCGCGTATTACGAGCGGCGTTTGACGGAGAGGAGGGTGTGGGCGAAGGAGGAGGAGGAGGCGTCGGCGGGCGGGGCGAGCGACGCGAAGGCGTCGAAGCGCAGGAAGAAGGTGGCGAGGAAGACGTGGGCGATGAGGGGCACGAGGGCGACGCCGGGGCAGAGCTTGTTGGAGGCGGCGGGGGCGGCGTCGGCGGGGCCGTTGGCCCAGAGGACGCGGGGCACGAGGGCCTCGCCGGCG
>JBBBWG010013558.1:0-16790 GCA_037176905.1 Azolla pinnata
GAGATACAGGATTACATATAGAGAAAGACTGACCTTTCCACTAAACCATGATGTCTATAGACCTGTCAAAGATTTGAATAGAAAAAGAAAGAGATACAGGATTAATGGGTTTCAATGTCAGTTGTATAAAGACAAACTGCTTGAACTGTAATCATCGAACATGAACAAAGAAGTGTACCATGGACCTTGAATCCATATGGATGTCGTTCTCGACCTTGAATTATCAATCTCCTGAATAGAGTGGATCATAATGCCATCTTATTTCTAGAAGGAAGATTGGTGAAGCAAGTGATGCTCTCACTAATCACCCCAGTATCAACCACCATATCCTACTATATATATGCTGCATCAAAAACGGTGGGGCGGTCACATTTGTCATCATCTATTTCATGCATAAACGTAGAAGAAGCTTCCAATGTGTTCAGTTTTGACTATTTAGTTTCCTGGAGAATGTTATTACAAAATCATTAATCTGGCTTGTCATTTCCCTTGCAAAGCAATCAAGTGCGATTGAACGATGATTAGTCTTTTTTCTAAATTCTTATATATAGGCCAAGGATTGTGGAAAAGACAAGGTTTCAAGGGATCTCTGAAAGAGGCTGGTTCATCTGCAAAGGTAATAAATAATCAAAGGATACATGTTTACAAAGAAGAGATATTATAGAAGTTTTTTCAGTTAATTGAGGAATAAAATGTTTGTTGTAGACGTTTGCGTTGCTGTCAGGCGTGCACACATTGGTTTCATGTTTTCTGAGGAAATTTCGAGGAAAACAAGATGGTGAGTCTTTACAGCCTTTGCATTCATCCTCGGTAGAATGATACTGGTCGGGCAGTCTGGCATCTTCCTTGTAGAGTATAGATTTTGTTACTTGTCTATTGTAGGCACTCAAATCATAATCAAGGGCTCACCTATTACTCTTTATGGGCTTGCAGCTATTAATGCAAGCATCGCCGGATGTGCAACTGGGCTTGCTTTGAGCACTCCAGGTGAAATTTTAACCGCAACAAATGAACATTGTAGAAAACACTAAATGAATTACCTTTTTCCATTAACCTTGCATTTGAAACTTTGTCGTGCTTCAGGAAATCCAGAAGCACTACTTAGGAGTTGTATAACATTCAGCGCTTTCTCTTATTTATTGGAAAGGTTTGGTAGCCCTCAACCTGCTATAGCAGCTACAGCGAACAACATTCTGGGAAGTCATGAAAGTAGACCTTCATTATTTGGAATGAAGCTCCAATTGCCCTTTCTGCCGCCATTTGTTCTCGGCCCGTGTTATTTGGATGGTCTTGAAATCAATCCTAGAAGATGGAAAGTGGCTAGTAACTAACCTCTAGTAAAGATATTGACCACAAGTTGTAATAAAAATGGTTTTTGCTGTGATGTTTGGGGAAGTTGAAAAAAGCTTATAACAATGCCAAATAAAATTGCAGTTAGCTTATGTTCCTTTTGAGTTGCTTCGCATCCAAACTTGAGCTAGGCCTGTGTCCCTTAACCACATGTATAGTATGTGCTGAATGATTGAGATACTTAAACTATAGTAAGATAGGAACAAAATTGCTCTGCAAAGTGATAATATGGGGGATGTATCCGGTATTGATATGGTAATGGAGAGACATAACCTAAATAGTCATCAGCAGGATACTATACATACCTCGGCATCAAGTTCACCTTTGGAACTGAAGTGGGTTGTCCAATATCCACGTTTTATGGTTAGCATTCCTCCAAGTTCATGTTCTGCTGCTTATTAGTTGGAGCCCATTCCAACTGGGGCCAGCATACATCATTTAATCATGACACTGCCACCACCACAAATGCATGTTTGAAGTTTGCATAGTGCTATGTAAATTTTTGAGCATTGGTTTTTACATACAAAGAAACATCACGCATTTCTTAAGTGAATCAAAGAGGAACACATTTGAAGCTACGCACATGTACTGTAGATTCACTCCCTAGCGAAAAGCATATGACATTTCATGCTGTCAATATGAACAGTTAGACTCACTCACCTTCAGATAGTCTTGTAGTTGGTTTTTGTCCAGCAATAGTGTATGTATAGAACAGCAAATCAATCAGCCACACCTGGCTTCACTTTGCCAAATCATGTTTTATTTCATGTGAAGTTAGTTTCTAAGAAGCTAATTTAGAAATGCACAACCATGACATACTCGATGCTAATATCTTATCAAGCTGGTAAGGCCGATGAAGAGTTGAAGCAACCTGAAAATATTTTACACAATATATCATTCACGTATGGACAACTGATCACTGAGGCATGCATCTTTGGTTTAGGGTTTAGGGTTCAAATTGCACTTTGGAACACAATGATATTCCATTCATTCCAAAAGTCTTCCCAGCATCTTCAGATGATGGAAGCTCTTAAATCCAACTATATTGTGAGAACTTAGCCATGAATATTTCTTTTAATATGCAACCCAAACCAATATCAATAGACATTGTGTTTCTGATGATCTGCCATAACAGGCTAGGCACAAAAAAAAGGTCAATTTTCATCAGGTGACGATCTGGGAGATCAAATTTTAGTTCCTGGAGTAATTTCAGCTCTGAAAACAAAACACACAATCTCATATGTCACCATATAGCTAAGTTACCAGTAATTCACATTTTACCATTTTAATATCATAAACATACTTGGTATTGTTGGACACACTCATTCAAGTAACGAGGTTACCCTTTGTCAGCTCAACTTTGCCCAGTTAACATGACTTGATATCTAGGCAAAGTCCCTATCACCTGGACTAGTAACACGAGTCAGGACATGAGTGGTTTTCATTATCTGCAAAAACAGGGGGGCAAGACAATCATATATTAAGAGCATGATAAGTCTCAAGACAGATTTCCAGATTTCAGAACTTCATCTAAATCAAGGTAATGCATTTTGCTAACAATGGAGATATTAGACAGGCATTGAAATGCACTCCAACTTTCCATTCAGGACGATCTTGAAAATGAGCAAGCATAGCTTGTCACTGCAACTCTGTACATCATGTTTCGCGAGCATTTCAAACATCATCCTCTTCAAATGAGGAAGATGAAATTCCATCAAGAATCCAGAAAGATATATAAACAGTGTACTTTTCACTTTGTCGATTTTGGCACGCAGCCTGTATCAGATTGAAAATCTTCAAGAGTGTTAGGAAATGCAGCCACTGCACAAAAGCGCAAAATAAATTATTGTCCTTGGGCATATTTAACATAGAGCCTGGCTAAATCCAATCTTTTTCCTGGAGCTTCATAGGCAGATAAACTTCTGACAGATATTGAAACCCAAAGGAGCTCAAAGCTTGGATTTCAGCCTTCTCTTTCGTCTTCACCATCAACTCAAGCTCTGCATACCAATTTGGGTCTTTCTTTATGAAATCTTCTTCGAGCAAATCCTTGCCAGTTTTTATATCCTGGTCACTCATTGGCAGTCTGCATTGCTCGGGAATCTTGTATTTATTTAAGTCAGAGGGCCGAACACCCAACCACTTGATATCAGGTGTGGTGAGGTTGCAGCTGTCATAAGACATATTCTTCGAGCCACTCATATATACTGAAAGGATCTTCAACCCATAGGGATCACTATCAACCAGTCCTAAGACAGGTAGTTTCAAGTCCCGTTTCATCTTCTTGAGAAACAATCTAGTGGCGACATCAGGTTGCCCTTTGGCAGTAACAATGACACAAGGGAAACGATTGTAGAACCGATCTTCAGCAAGTCTCATGAATGCCGCATCTTTCTCGACGAGAAGAATGAAGAGAGCATCACTTTCCATATCCCCAACTTTATCTATGTTGGGAGGTATGGCCTTGCCCCCAACTCCCATCTTCGTACAATCAATTCTATCTCCGTCCTCGGTGAAGATGAGGCGTCCAACCACAACTCCCTTCTCTGAAGCAACGACATTTAGGCTCGATCTAGTACAACCAAGCATGCAAGAAACGTCATCGAGGACTGTATCAGACTGGACTTGGTCTTGAAACAGCTTCACATCTGTGTAGAAAAGGTCGCGCTTTGTGACATGGATCTGCTTGATGCAGAGTTGGTGGATAAGCTGGAGGATACGTGTTGTGATGGCAGTTTTCCGAACCGTGGAGCTGTTGGAGAATTCGCGGAAGGACGATTTGTCTTTCAAGACGATGCGATCGATCTCGGGAACGTAGAGCTGATTCGCGCCGCCACGGGACGGGACATGAAAGCCGAAGCCTTGGCCAGAGAGGATGGATTTGGCGACGGAGAGGATGCATCGCTCGATCTCGGAAATGACGGAGTCGGGGGAGAGTTCGGATACCTCTTTGAAAGCGTGCGGGAGGCGCAGGTCGGAGAGGGAGAGGCTGTGGACCTCCGACTCGCGCTCGGCTTTCGCGAGGGCTTGGACGGTGGCAAGGATGGCGCTGTCCGGCTTGAGGCGCTTCCTGAAGGCGAGAGCGGCGCTCGCCTGTAGCTGCGAGGAGTCGGCGGCGTCGCGCCGTCTCTTCGGCTTCCCCGTCCGTTTCTTCTGTTGCGCCGCCGCACCATCGCCATCGCCGTCGCCATCGCCATCGCCGTCGCCGTCGAGGTAGTAGTCGTCGTCCTCGTCGGCCTCGTCTAGGGTTTCTTCCTCGCCATGGCCGATCGCGGCTGCGGATCGCTTCCGCCTTCCGTCCGCCATCGCCACGAAACCCTAATCCCCGATCCGACTGCGCAGAGAAGACGAGCGTTCGTTTCCCGCCCGTTTCGCGGTTTTCCCGCCCAAACGCCGTATGTGCGACCGTATGCTGCCCGACCGTATCCGGCGCCCCCGGGGACCGTATAAATACGGCCGTATGTCTTGCTGCTGTGCCGGAAAAAAAAAAAAACCAGTTTCCATGGCTCTCGGAGCTTGAGCTCCCCGATCGATCCGAATCTGAAGAGCCGATTCCAAGCCCGAGCTTCTCGATCGATCCGAGCCTGAACCGCGGAATTCGGAATTCGCAGTCCGAACAGCAGATTCGGAACCCGGGGCTCCTCGATCGATCCGGATCCGGACTGCTGATTCGGAGCCTGGTACCTCTCGAGATCGATCCGGATCTGGACTGCGGATTCGGAGCCTGGTATCTCTCGAGATCGATCCGGATCTGGACTGCGGATTCGGAGCCTGGTACCTCTCTCGATCGATCCGAACTTGGACAACGCGTCCGAAGCTTCGACTGTCTGAAAATCCGACGAACGCATCTGGAGCCCGGACTTCTGATCGATGCGAATCCGAATCGTCACGGACTCGGAACTCGGAGCTCTCGATCGATCTACATCTGAACGGCGGATTCTGAACTTGAGCTCTCAATTGATCTGAATATCTGTAACATCGGTTTCGGAACTTGAGCTCGCCGCCGATTCGAGCCCGTTACTTTAAGACCGCTTTCTCATGGTTTAGCTCGATTCGGTTCGAGGCTCCGAAATCGGACGCAATGGCTCTGCTTTGGCTCGATGAAAGATCGTTCTATCCTCCAACTTCAAATGTCGTGAGTTCGACGACCGTGTCCCTTTCTGCCCAATGATTGCTCAGTTGCTCAAAGGCAGCTTTGCGCTTCGGCTTTTTGGCAACTTTCACAATTACAAAAACCCAAATCATCGGCTCGAACGTGGGGGATCTTGCTCTGTGGCTCAAGCCTCAAAGAAGCATATACCAGCAGCCGGCGAGAAAGATCTGGGAAGAGCTACGACATTATTCTTGCAGAGCTGGGAGAAATATCGGTGCAGTAGTTTGCATGGCATAGAATACAACATGGATTTGGGCAAGGTGGGGAATGCAGGTCCTTTTTTATCAAGCTGTCTCGAAGGTACTTTTTGTCGTTGATGTCTTAGTTTCTCTGTCTTAGCTGTCTGATCGATGGTTTACAGTTGGCCTCATATAAGTGTATGGTCGAATATGAATAGAGAAAAAAAAGCTTGATCCAGTAAGAGTCTATGCATGTCTTCCGAACAGTATCGATCCATCTTATGAGATCTGATTGGACCTTTTTCTGGGGCCACTGATCCAACTCGAGAGGTCGAACTCATATGCACCGGTTGTTATCGTCACTCACCGCATCGTGCGGAGAAGGGATTAGTTGTTCAATGGTGGATAAGCCGAGAATAATACCGAAGATGCTCGACTAACGATAGTATCGGATTTCTAGAGCAACAAGTCGCTCAATTCGATCAAAACAGGAACAATCTCTATCAAGACCTCTTATCTCTGTACACGTACGTACATGTATCGTAAACGTCGACAAGGTCCAGTAAACTGAACCAAATCGAACGGCAGATGGTATCCCGAAATATACGTATTAGGATATTGGATTTCCAGAGCAGCAAGTGGCTTGATTCGATCAAAACAGGAACAATCTACAGAACTGTCTAGCAAGACCTGCACGTACGTACATGTACCGTAAACATCGACAAGGTCCAGTAAACTGAACCAAGCCGAACGACAAATGGTATCCCGAAATATGCGTAGAAAATATGCCACCGATGCGCGAAATACATGTCAAGGTATGTATACACATACGTATTCCACGCCGGAATCCAAATGCACACGGGGGGCTTTGCCAGGTGCACGTAGAAGATACGCATCCGTATAAATGTACGTATCCGTATGCGCAGCATATACGGAGGCGGTAAAAAAAAAAGGACAGCAAAAGAGAAACAAAACGACGAAGTGAGAAAGCGCGCTATCTTTTTCAAAATTTACGGCCGGCGGATCCTGACCGTCGATCTCCCCTCGATCCACTCCGATCTCAGCCGCACAAAAGGGCCGCCACTTCCTCAGAAATCTAGGGTTTCCTGTGGCTTCTTAAACCCTAAATTTTCCATCGCCCCCGCTCCTCCACACGCCATCGCCATCGCCAATCTCCCCGAAAGCTCTGCATAGCCCTAAGATTTTAGGGTTTCTATGCGGTGAGATCGCTCGTGTTCTCTTTCCCGACTGCCTCCCTCCTTCGGCTCCCGGTTTTTGTGCGTCTCGCTGCTCTTCAAGACCAAGGATCTATCTATTGTCTCTTCGATCCGGTGCTCCTTCCCATCTCTGCTGCGATCTGCTCGTCGGCGCAAGAAATTGAGACTCCCCTCTCTATCCGCGTACAATCAGGTTCCACAAATATTCCCTCTTTCTCTTGTTGGATCCTTTGGTTCACTCTTTCGTTTTCTCGTAAGGAATTCAATCTGGTTAATCTTCCTTCCATCTAAAAAGTGTCGTTTTGTACATCTTTCTGCTATTCCATGATCGGATCGGTTAGGTTTTTTCATATTGGGATCCAAGTATAAACACAGGCCAGATCGATATGAACTAGGACCAGATAAGAACCCGACACGCACAAGGATTGATAGTAACATGTATAACGCTGACTTCATATCTGCGAAAAACGTTTATATTCAACAATGATCTGGCGCGAAGCCTCTATAGATGACCAGTAATGGAGCTCAAAATCTCAATTTTGTATGAAGGGGTGACTTAATTCATCACCGTAGTTGTGCAACTCTGAAGGAAGAATTCTGATACCATCGGCAATGTTTAGACTCTCCGTATTATGATCTTATTGGAAGTTGCTATGTTATCATTAGGAAGAAGCTATGAACGGAAGGGTTCCAAGACAGAGTTAAGTTTGCGGATCAATGAAAAAGAAATGAATTTATGCATCCAGGGATCAGATCTATTAGAGTCGGATCTAGCAGGTGGAAGTCTGGACCATATTGACAATTTGATAGCTCCAGAACACCTAGAGATATTGATGTTCGAGATCTAAAGCATCATGAACCAGGCTAAGTTATATCTGATGCTAAGCCTATCATTTCAACCAACAGAAACCATATTCTGGAATGTGGGGATGCGTTGGAGGCTGATCAAACTAAAGCTTGCCATTGTTATGAGTGTTGAAGTTTGCCTTAATCCCTTGCATTTTTTAGCTCTCAGTCGGAACCTACTTCTTACCTTGGTACACTTTTGGCGAGATTGACATATTCTGTTCGCTGTGTGAAAGTATGTACAACACTAATGATTTAGGTTTTTGAGACTGGATTTAATTCCTGTATATTTACATACTGTGTTTTGATCATTTATATGCGAAGTACATATGTCGATAGAGTTTCTCTGTACTGTTTCCAGACATCAAAATTTTTCTGATATATTTTTTGTGTTCATGAATCTATTCTCAGGATGGCATTGGAGGTGACACAAATCCTTCTCAATGCGCAGTCTCCTGATGGAGCAGTGAGGAAGCTTGCGGAAGATAATCTCAAACAATTTCAAGAGCAAAACCTACCGTCATTTCTCTTATCGTTAGCTCATGAGCTAGCAAACAATGAAAAACCACCAGAGAGCCGCAAGCTAGCAGGGCTTATATTGAAGAATTCTCTGGATGCTAAAGACGCAACAAGGAAAGCTGAGTTAATGCAAGCATGGGTTACTCTTAACGATGCAGTTAAGGTTCAGATTAAAACTTCACTTTTGAACACGTTGTCTTCCATGGTTATAGACGCGAGGCATACATCTTCTCAAGTTATTGCCAAAGTGGCTGCAATAGAGATTCCTCAAGGTCAGTGGCCAGAGCTAATAGGAATATTGTTAGCGAATATGGGAGGTCCTCAAGGTGAACAATCAGCAGTGCTTAGGCAGTCTACCTTAGAGACTCTAGGATATGTTTGTGAGGAAGTTTCAGCCAATGTGCTGGCACAAGAACAGGTTAATTCAATTCTCACTGCTGTTGTACAAGGAATGAATGCCAGTGAAACTAATAATGACATCAGATTGGCTGCCACACGGGCGCTCTATAATGCTCTAGATTTTGCCCATAGTAACTTCGAGAATGCAATGGAACGAGATTACATCATGAGAGTGGTTTGTGAAGCTACTCTCTCTCCCGATAAGAGGGTCAGATTGGCCGCATTTGAATGTCTTGTGTCCATTTCTTCTACTTATTATGATAAACTAGCTCCTTACATGCAAGATCTGTTTTCCATCACTTCTAAGGCTGTACGTGAGGATGAAGAACCTATTGCACTGCAAGCTATAGAGTTTTGGAGCTCTATCTGTGATGAGGAAATAGAAATCCAAGAAGAATATGGGGCTGAATATTCAGGGCAATCAGAGGTTTCGTACTTCAGGTTTGTTAAGCAAGCTCTTCCTGCCCTTGTGCCAATGCTCTTAGAAACACTCACAAAGCAAGAAGAATTGTCAGATCAAGAAGAGGAGGCTTGGAGCATAGCCATGGCTGGTGGAACTTGCTTAGGTCTTGTTGCAAGGACAGTTGGTGACGACGTAGTTCCTCTTGTCATGCCCTATGTTCAAGAAAACATTTCAAAGCCTGATTGGCGATGCCGAGAGGCAGCTACATATGCATTTGGATCCATTCTAGAAGGTCCTTCCCTAGAGCAGTTAACTCCCCTAGTCAATCATGCTCTTTCCTTCATGCTAAATGCGATGAAGGATGAGAAGAATCAGGTAAAAGATACGACAGCGTGGACTTTGGGTAGGATTTTTGAGTTTCTTCATGGCCCTAATATCGAAGCTCCAGTCATAACTTCTGCTAATCTGCCTCAGATTCTTGGAGTTTTGTTAGAAAAAATTTCAGATCTTCCAAATGTAGCTGAAAAAGTGTGTGGTGCTATTTATCTTCTAGCGCAAGGGTATGAGAACTCCAGCCAAGCTACTTCTCCATTATCACCTTTCTTTCAAAGTATCATTCAAGCTCTGTTGGTCACGACGGACAGGGACGATGCAGGTGATTCTCGGTTAAGGGCATCCGCATATGAAACACTCAATGAAATTGTTCGGTGTTCCACTGAGGACACTGCTCCAATTGTTGTTCAGCTAGTACCTGTTGTGATGCAAAAGCTTAGCAATACTCTTGATATGCAAGTGGTTTCGACTGATGATAGGGAGAAACAAACTGAGGTACAAGCCTTGCTGTGTGGTGTATTGCAAGTGATTATTCAGAAACTTGGGGCTGCAGAAACAACCAAGTTCGGTATCCTGCAGTATGCTGATCAAATGATGTCTATCTTTCTTAGAGTATTTGCTTGTCGGAATGCTACAGTTCATGAAGAAGCAATGCTTGCGATTGGTGCTTTGGCATATGTTACAGGCCCAGAATTTGCGAAGTATATGCCTGATTTCTACAAGTATCTGGAGATGGGCCTTCAGAACTTTGAGGAATACCAGGTGTGTGCAATTACTGTCGGTGTTGTTGGGGATATTTGTCGAGCTTTAGATGAGAAGATTTTACCGTTTTGTGATGGTATAATGACTCATCTGTTGAAAGATTTATCTAGTAGTCAGCTTCACAGATCTGTAAAGCCACCCATATTTTCATGCTTTGGTGATATTGCACTTGCCATCGGAGAAAGTTTTGAGAAGTATTTGATGTATGCTATGCCGATGCTTCAAGGAGCTGCTGAGCTTTCTGCACAAGCGGCAACCCAAGATGATGAAGTGATTGAATACTACAATCAACTGCGTATTGGTATTCTAGAAGCATATTCTGGAATTTTCCAAGGTTTCAAGAACAAAAAATCTGATCTGATGGTTCCCTATGCTGCTCATATTCTACAATTCCTGGAGAGCATATGTGCGGACATGTATAGGTAACTAACTACCTGCTTCTCTTTGAATAATGTAAATTCTAAATTCTGTTTTTAAAATCTGTTGTTGACTCTTTATATGCCGTAATTCTTATGATCCTATCCTTTATGCTCGGTATGTCATTTCTGGATGAAAAACTTAAATTGCTGCTACATTATTTATGCATAGCATTTGGATCCTGATCTTATCTCTCAAAGGGATGAATATGGAACCTGACCTTATGTATCTCATATGCTTCTTATTGAATTTTTTGCACAGGGATGAAACTGTAACAAAAGCAGCTGTGGGAGTGCTTGGTGATTTAGCAGATACATTGGGTCCTAATGTTTCCTCACTTTTCCAGACCTCAAAATTTTACAGGAACTTCCTCGAGGAATGCAGAGTCTCTGAAGATCGCTCACTCAAAGAAACAGCGGATTGGGCTTTAGCAACCATTGCTCACATCACCTCTGCATAAAGTTAGTTATACCACAGAAACCAGTTTCTAAAGCATCTTTGTATTACAGATTTATAGCATTATATACATGGACATGTGGATTTGTTAGGGTACATTGCCATTTTGAAGTAGGTAGGTTTATGAAAAAGGAATTCCCATTTTATGTGTTTTTGAGAAAAGCACATGGCTTTCTGTCAGATGTCCCCTGTATGTACAAGGACATGTCGATGTCTTCTTAGTCCAATGAGCATTGCTATTGTTAATAGCAAAAGCTTGTGAGAGCAAATTCCTTCTGTAGAGTTTGCTGTTTCTACCAAACACTGATGTGTTTTGGCTGTTTCTTCAACATATCTCATATATGTTGTCGTTTTTATTTATCAAGAAAGATTCTTTGTTCCTTTGCATCCATCTTTTTGGTTTAGCTCTCCTGAGCCCCTGACAATGTTTTAGCGCACAAGCTGTATACATATTATCCACACATACATCATGAATGAAGAATGTCATTGCTAACTGCTTTTGTGCATTGTTATCTAAGGTTAAATTATGGTGAATGGTTTTGTCGCTGTTCGTTGCCCAAATTCTCATTCCATCCTTCCCCTTATATTATTTCTGAATGCCACAACGTGATTGGAAGGGAAATACAAAAGAGTTGCAGGCATTGCTTATTTAGGAAATTTAGTTCATTGTTCAACTAAATTTAGTAAATTTTGATCATGAAAGGGACGAGTGAACAAGAAAGTAGTGTAAGTCAAACAAGAAATTAGTGTAAATCAAATAAACCTGATACGTCAAGCTCGAATATGAGAATCAGTTCTTATATGTTATATTGTGCCTTTGACATGAAGTAGCCAAAATGCAGCTGAATTCTTTGAAGTAACTTGATTTTCGAAAAGTCCGCATTCCAAAAGATTTGAGATTCAATACTGAGGTTAGTCAACTGGAGAAAATTTTGGGCACATTTGCATTGTCGACTATAATGATGAAACGAAATGTTTTGCATGAGAAGAAGCTGTTTGGTATTATCATCACGTATCATGATTCCCTTTTAGGAAAGAAAAAAGACGAGAAAGAAAATGTTGATGAGAGCTATGTGGGAAGTGAAAAAAATGTCCTAAAACACTCCACTACAATAATACAATTGCTAAATGTCCGAACCCAGACTCGAACTGGAGACCTCTAGTGTGTGAGACTAGCGTGATAACCAACTACACCATCCGGACATGGATGAAGGGTTATACTGAAGCTTCATAAGAAGAAGTTTTTTCCAAAATGATAGCCATTAATACAATAACAACCTCAATATGAAATTGAAGTGATCAGCACTCTCCTCTAGTTTACTCAAAGCTAAACACAGCTGTGATCGAAGAAAAGAGAGCGATGTTCTTGTTAAATACCGTGAATAGTTGCAGTCTCCAATGAAATCCTCAGTTTAAACCTTTTCTGTTGCACAGATTCAATATGGCAACAAAATCATACAGGCCTATAATTCTTAAAAGCTTTGGCTAATGCAAGCTTTTAACTAATAATACAAGCTTTTCAGAATTTAAACCAATCAAGGAAGGATTTGGCTCCCAGAATCTTGGGTTGTAAAATACTGACTGAATCTTCTCAGGCTGTTAAAAGTGAACCTTATTTCCTATTATGGTCAATCCCCATCAGAGACCATTGGGGCTGGAAGCCGTAATGCTGCAAAACTTACCCATAAATAGAACAGAACATTTGGACTCATCATATTGCTCACATAATTCCTTTATACAACATATTGCCTCTATGCCATTCATCGCATGCTTCCTCCACGTAAGACATCTATCATATTGTAAACCCTTTGATCGGATCTCTCTTGTATCTAGCACACAAGATCATACACTATCACCATGATGTCACTGTATACAAACAACAAACAATCCATGTAAGTACTTATAACTGACCTTTTTCGCTAAGAAGAGCACAGCATCAACTGTTCCTTGAGCATAAATTGATCTTCCACAGACATTATGTTGAAATTGAAAGTTCACCCTGCAGGCATCTGAAGGTAAGCACTTGAAATGCATATAATAATAACAGGCGGCCAAAAAGAAAACCCATAAAAAAATCTACAGCTACATACATGTAAATGCAGTAGAGTGGCTGCTTACATATACATGAAGATATCTAAGCATACACAAAATGAGTTTATATGTCCATGCATGTGCGTATTGATAGCACAGGGAAATGCAATTACCTCAAACTATTGCAGTTTCACAAACATTAAGATTTCAAGCAAGTAAAAAATCATAAACCCCCTTACATTCCATCCGGTGATTGCAAAGAGTACGTATGAAAAGCATGGCCATTTAAATGCTCCTCTGGCACACCCATTCGTGTAATTTGCTCTTCTGGATTTCGAACCAGTTTTATCTGAAAGTTAGAAAATGGCTTCTTTAGGCATATGAAAGAATGAAATTTAAACACGCTTTGGTAATTGGAGCAAGTATAAGTGCTTTTGACTTGATAATAAGATCACCTCCTCGTCATCAAAGATGACACCCAACTTCCGAAATGAACTAACTACCGCTCTTGCTGTGCCAGAGGTATCCACTTTAGTTGACTGATGAGACTCTGTGACCTCAAGCTTGTAACCAGAAAATGCACCAGGAAACTGTTCAGCCATGATTGCAAAGGCTGCCTGGAAAGCAACCACCTAAAATAACAAAAGACAAACATTCAGTAGGAAGTATGATAACATTTATTGGTTGATTTCATATCAAAAGAATCAAAGGAAATTCCCTTAATGGAAGATGTAGAAATAGCCATCCCAACGCCTTAGTGTCTTTAAACATTCGCCTATTGGGAATACTCTCTACGCAGCAGCTATTCACAACCTCAGAAAAAAGAAGAACAATTTAAGAAACATTTAGATTACCTGTTTGCCCATTTGAGGGGCAATCACTGCATACACCCCAGATTCATTTACAGTCTTCAATAACTGATCTCTATCTCCTCCAGTAGTCCCCATAACAAAAGGCAGCCCTCTTTTGCAGTAAAACTCTGCATTGTCTGAAATTAATCATGCAATAGACCATGAATGAGCCAGAATTCACAAACTTTGCATTGTCTGGAGTTAAGCATGTGATAGACAATGAATGAACCAATTAACAAGCCACACATTGTCTGATGTAATAGACAAAGAATGAACCACACTTATCCAAGAGTTACACTTGGGAATTCTCAATTTCCAGTTATCAAGCGAAACTTTTAAGTTGCTAATTGAGAGGCGTCGTCCAAAACCAAATGGCGAAGTCCCATTTTACAACAAAATCTTTTATTACTGCAAATGCGAAGGTTATGGCACCCATGAGGATCATTTCGAAACCAGAAAAGTACGAGTCTAATATTTTTACTAACCCTTTCCCTCCACTGAAGAAAAAAAGCCTACAGAGAAGCTTTCAATCATGTAATACTAAAACATTTGATGTCATCAACCTTACCCTACATGTGCTTACCATTGACTGCAGCAGGGAGGGTATAATCTACGATGACTACATCAGGGTACTTATCCAAGACCTTATCAACAACAGTCTCCTTTTCTGATACATCATGTAGCTGGACCTGCACGTCCCTAATGTTAACAGCTATTCCTCCTAAACCAGGACCTGTGAGGCCGAAGGGCACAATGTGTAAGCCTGCATCAATTGCTGCCTCAGCAACTGCACGGCCCATTTTTCCAGATATACCATTGATCTGTCAAAAACTTGTAAAACCATGAAAAGAATCCAAAAATCTCTGAAATAACCCCCGACTAATATCACAAACGTGAATTTACAGTAGGCAACCACAGGTAGAAACAGAGAAATTTACATCAAATCACAAACCATGACAGGAATGGATGTATGATGACGGGTTGCATCAGCTATGATTTCTCTTGATGATGAAGCAGAAGAAACTGCATGAGGAGATTGAACCGGCAAATTCCACTTTTGAGACATAGACGGGATCTCTGCAGCCGGCGAGCGGAAAGTATGCAGTCTGCACTGCAACAGGAGGTTCAAACTCGCCATCACTGTTTGCAGAATCAGAGATGCAAGGTTTTCAATTTCATGTATAATATGCATAATATACACATACCTCATACATGTACGAATATGCCAATATATAAACGTCCCAATGTAGAAAGAAAGAAAGAAAGAAAGATATATTAACATCTTCTAAGAACAAAATTGGCCAATGACCCTAAACCCATAAGAACTGGTTCTAGTCATGGAAGTGATCGTTCTATGAGCCTTATGTTTATTAGTTAGGCCGCAGGCAAGAAGAAATAGAACTGGTTCTAGTCATGGAAGCGATCATTCTGAGACCCTTGGGTTTATTAGTTAGGCTGTAGGCAAGAAGAAATAGAACTGGGTCTTGTCATGTAATTTTCATGGTACGATCCAAACATGGTTTCAATAAAGACTGGACAGTGGCATCTAGCGAAAGAAGTAGCCCCAGTCATAAGAAATTGAGACCCAAACTTACTTAGGTTCATACAGCTTCAGCTTTGTCTTTATTGGCTTATCACTGACATTGATCCCACTGAAAAGATATGATCACTAGCAATGCCGTTGCGTTTTATGCATAAAAATGGAAGAAGATATTAATGATCACCAAAACTAGTGCTGCATATTCTCAGAACCCAATCAGGTACCTCATGTTTCCTTTTAGGTTCCATGAAATCCCTCTTTTTCCATGAAATCTTTCAAAATCTCAGATTCCACTGTTTTTTGAAATACTCAGACTTCTTCTCCCCTGTCTTTCTTTCTTTTCTGTAATGTGATTACCATTGTGAGACATCAAAACGTTCAAATACTCACTTAACACGCTGACATGTGGACCTACACAAATCAGTGAACGTCAACCTCATAGATCATGGTCACAAAATAACACACACACCCATCGTAAACATGGGTTTATCTCGGTATTGTTGTGCCACTTATGCTACTAACACAAGACGGTTCTGATCATTGACAGACATAAATCACTTGCCACATTTGAGTTCAACTCCCTTACTGAGCTATCAACGTGATCCGAATGGCACATCACATTTGCCTCACTTAGCAGGCTTTTAAACTGTAAGCAGTAGCCCATTTATGGGCCGTTATTACGCGCATTGTGTGACAGGACGCATCCTATGTCTCTCTGACCCTTCACCGTCTAAACTTGTGGCGGATAGTCCTCTTTCTGTTGCTGTTCCTCGGTTGCAGTTTCCTTCTATCACGCATGTCTTCAGGAAGGAGGAGAGGGGGGGAAAAAAAGTTGCGATTCTTGCGATTCCAGAATCAAAGCTCCCCCGGTGTTTCGTAACACGTACGATCGATCATCGAGGCACATCTCGCCTGCCCTCGAAGGGGACGGAGAGCTTCCAAAGCTGAAAAAAAAGACAAGCTACCGATACATCCATCCATCGCCCGTGAGATGTTTGTGCCGAACTGATGACGGCTCAAAGCGGAGGCGACTGGAGCCGATGTGCGTTGCGTCTCAGAGCTACCCGAGGGAAAACCGCATGCCACAGCTACGGCGAACGAGAGAAAGGGAAACGGGAAAAGCACAGAGCAATGGCGGATGCGTCGGAGGTACTTACATGTCGGCGGCGGGCGTTGCAGGAGACGGAAGAAGCTCGAGCAGCAGGAGCAGAAGCGATGCAGTTCCGAGAGCGGAAGCAGAAGAAGCGTTTGACGACAGTCAAGATAGGGTTTTTGGATTTTAGGGTTTAGGGTTTTGGAGTTTAGGGTTTAGGATTTTAGGGTTTCTGGAATCT